>JAULCA010439996.1:0-10772 GCA_032360845.1 Crassadoma gigantea | reverse complement strand
CATATTGGTTATTCAGAAGAAGCCGTTTAAAGAATTTCACATATTTCACCCCTGTGAGTGAAGGTCATTCATTTGAACACACCTGGTACCCCTTCATCCCAGCATTCTAAAGGCCAAATATCTGTACCATAGGCCTTTTGGTTATTGAGAAATCTTTTAAAGATTTTGAGATATTCGGCCCCTGTGACCTTTAACATGTTTCAAGGTCATCCATTTTAACAAACTTGGTAGCCCTTCATCCAAGCATGCTACAGGCCAAATATCAGTACCATTGGCCTTTTAACTATTAAGGCGAAATCGTTTTTAGAGCCCTTTGTCCTTGAAAGTTGGTCAAGGTAATTAATTTGAACAAACTTATTAGCCCTTCATCCCAGCATGCTACAGGCCCAATATTTTTACCATGGGCCTTTTGGTTGTTGAGATGAAGTCGTTTGAAGATTTATAAACATATTACCCCTGAGACATTGAAAGCGGGTCATGGTCACTCATTTTAACAAACTCGGTAGCCCTTCATCCCAGAATACTACATGCCAAATATCAGTTTCATTGGTCTTTTGGTTATTTAGATGAAGTCGTTTGAAGATTTGAAGACATTTGACCTCTGTGACATTGATAGCAGGTCAAGGTCATTTATTTGAACAAACTTGGTAGCCCTTCATTCCAGCATGCCACAGACCAAATAACAGTACCATAGGCCTTTTCGATATTGAGAAGTCATTTAAAGGTTTTGAGAAATTTGACACCTGTGACCTTGAAAGCAGGTCAAGGTCATTCATTTTAACAAAGTTGGTAGCCCTTCATCCCAGTATGCTACATACCAAAGTACAGTACCATAGGCCTTTTTGGTATTGAGAAGTCGTTTGAAGATTTTGAGAAATTTGAACCCCGTGACATTGAAAGCGGCTCAATATCATTCATTTTAACAAACTTGGTAGCCTTTCATCCAACCACGCTACAGGCCCAATTTGATTATTGAAAAGAAGTCAATTAAATGAAAAAGTTGACGACGTACGACGGACACTGAAACAAGGCATAAGCTCCCTTGCCCTTTGGGCAGATGAGCTAAAAATACAATACATAGCGACAAAAAAACACTTCGGTATCAGCATTATATCGTAAAACATTGAGTATCAACGGAACAGGAGTATCTTGAAACAGTAAAATAACGCTTCAGTATCAGAATTTTATCTAAAAACCAATCAGTTAAAGTATTTTATCTATAAACCATAACCAAAATCATTGTTAAAATCAAATCGTTTACTGTTAAGTACAATAAGATATCAAACGGCAAAAACATCCTAAAAACATCCGAATCATTGACTGATATCGTTAAAATAAAACGCTTGTATACTGTACAAAGCTCAAGTTATGCAAGGTTATGTTGTGAAGACCGTATGATCTAAAACGGTAGCACAGCCAACAGTTCGGTCCTATTGGTATTGCAACCTATTGACGACAGAACTTATTTCGAAAGAGAAAATATAGAATAACATAATTTATTTTTGAGATATTGATTTTTAAGGTTGCACTTTTGCTGTTTCTTTAAAAGGTTAGCATATTTCTTCACAGGAATTAAATGAACGTTTGCTTTGAAGTAAAAACAACATTTTAAAAATCATCGTTAAAATCAAACAAGAACATTTCTAGGGTCAATAAACAAAATACAAGGAATAAGAATGAATCGTTCAGACTCGCTAATGTATTCTGTTATAAAGTAAAATTGTAAGCAAAATTTCAATAAATTTTTATCCTAGACGCACTTTAAAGTGCATAATCCAAGGAGCAACTTTACAGTGACTGCAGCGACACGATAACATGTACTTTATATTCGATCTAGTTTAAGCAATGGAATTTAGATGAGGCAAACTTAAAACTTCCTTTTAAACTCAACTTTTCTGGATTTCAATTTCTCTATTTTTACAAGACCAAGTTACAAACTTGACATAATTTCGTCCTCGAGACTACTTTGCGGAATGTGAGTCAGCTGTCAACCAAACAAGTTATTTTCCGTTCTATCGGGTCTATGTTCAATATTTTTAAACTTGTATGTTATCCTTTATTTAAGGTCAAGGAAGTTTTTACATAAAAAAACCTTGTAATTTCCATTGATACTTATTTAAATAAATTACTCATAACATCTTAGAATGCATTTCACAAATAGGGAAGGTTCTCTAGGCCCTGAAGAATCCCTTTTTCTTGCTTCACTTTCTGTACATATGAGTAATATGAACACCAAATCGAAAAAGCTCCGACATGAAATTCCTCATTTCGATATTATCTGGTGAAAAAGCACCCTTTAACATTTTGTTTAAAACTGAAACCGGAGGTAATTTGGAAGACTTATCTGTTATAATAGGAAGGGAAGCAACTCGTACTTATGAAAAACATCTTCAGAATTATTTAGAAAATAGTTTTGGGTCTATATTATCATTAATGTCATGTTCCATACAATTCAAATGCCATTTATCAAACCCTACCCCCTTCTCCACCCCTTTAAAAACAAAATATAAACAAAACAAAAACAGTAATGAGAGTTTATAACATATGTTGTAGAAATGTTAAAAGAAACGTTACTCTAATGAGATCAGTAACGAGTCAGTTTAGCAAGATAAAGAGGATATTTAATGAGTTTCTTGTTGAAAACAATTTATTACGATTTTGGCCGAATACCCATATCTTCTGCTATACGAGTAAAATAAAGAGGGTATTCTATTATTATATTTCAAAACTATCTACTTCGACAAAAACTTTACTGCATCAAATCAGTTGGGGGTCTTTTGATATTTGTCACAGTATTACAGATATCAGCTTTATCGAGTTGAACACATTTGACATCTGGTAAGAATGGAATTAATATAAATATTGGAGGTATTTTTGCATATTTGTCCTCACAAGGTTAGGGTAGTCTAACAACTAACGTGTTTACCCATTTTAAATCATTAGCGTTGATATACTGTAGTCCCACGTTTTGACCAAAATCCACATAACGTCATTCTTAAACCTTTATACGTCCTTAAATCTAACGATTCACAACATTAATTGAAATTAAGAAAATTTTAACAAATAGCTTCCTGTCATGGCCTTACTTGAAACACGGAATAAGATTGCTATATATGTCCGTGTTTCAAATCGTGTTTCGACATTTACTTTAAACGGGATTAAGTCTTTTCTTTAAACATGCCAGATCAATTAAAAGAATTTAATGTATTTTAAAAACCTTTCTTCCAACAGATCATTTTAACAATAAGATATTTCTGAAAACCTTCACGAATGATCTTAACTTGATTTATTCTATTGATTTAAAATTTCTATAACGTCAATAAAATTATTAAACAATAGTAAACCATATCATCTTTACTTGTCTAAATTGGTATATGTATCTGCTTAAACTAAATTCCGACTACCTGGCTCATTAATAACGTAACTGAATACATTCAGACCTGCATAACAGACACACACGTCTATATCATAGTTTGGTCCCGACTAGGTATATACCTATGTAAGTAACAGACACACACGTCTATATCATAGTTTGGTCCCCACTAGGTATATTCCTATGTAAGTAACAGACACACACGTCTATATCATAGTTTGGTCCCGACTAGGTATATACCTATGTAAGTAACAGACACACACGTTTATATCATAGTTTGGTCCCCACTTGGTATATACCTATGTAAGTAACAGACACACGTCTATATCATAGTTTGGTCCCCACTTGGTATATTCCTATGTAAGTAACAGACACACGTTTACAACATAGTTTGGTCCCCACTTGGTATATTCCTATGCTAGTAACAGACACACGTTTACATCATAGTTTGGTCCCCACTTGGTATATACCTATGTAAGTAACAGACACACACGTCTATATCATAGTTTGGTCCCCACTAGGTATATACCTATGTAAGTAACAGACACACGTTTACATCATAGTTTGGTCCCCACTAGGTATATACCTATGTAAGTAACAGACACACACGTCTATATCATAGTTTGGTCCCCACTTCGTATATACCTATGTAAGTAACAGACACACACGTCTATATTCCTAGTATGTGGGATGTCGTTTTACAAAGATTAGTTTTTTGTTTAATGTCATACTGAACTATATCTTCAGGATCCATATGACACCTCTAGGATAGTCCCAAATAATCCACTTCAACGATTCATACTGCAAGTTTAAAACAGATATGCAGCAGGCAAATAATCTTTGTGATCTACGATTATTCAGTCAAAAGCTCATAACTATTGTAATTGTTTTCCCCACAAAAGCTGCACTTCGAAATTGTTCATCAAAAAATAATACATTCATGGAAATACAACTGCATCATTTCCTATTTATGTTACATTATCGACTTTCCTATACCACGTGTCGGTTGCACAGTCTCGCCATCAAAAAGACTGTCCTCACTGCCAGAGAGGATGCCTGAGGTAGAGGAGGGGTTACTAGGAGTGTCTGTGAGGAGAACATATTCCTCCTCCTTGCTCGGCTCCGACCCTGTGCTGTGCCATACTCCATAGGAAAAGTAAATGAGGAAACCTGTAAGGAAATGCAGAGTGCTAGGACAGGGTTTCAGTGTACACAGGTATTTGAACATGGAAGACGGAGTATAAGGAACTATTGTTGCTATCTGGTGCATGATATTTTTTTATGTACATTTTTTCTTGTCGGGAAATACCTTATGGTTAGGCAACAGTCTGATTCCGTGAATCCAGCATAATAAGTAAATATTTCCAAACAAAGAATAAACTATATAATCAATAAGGAAACAGAAAATTGAATACTATGCAAATGAATGTGTTTCTTAAGTGAAAAAAAGACCAGTGTGGAATTAAAGAGCGTGAAAATAACACAGCATATTTCTCTATTGTATTCTCTGTGTAATATTTGCACGGAAACAAATGTTACAAAATCCACAAAAGCTAAAACTGGATGCAAAACCTACTGAATATTTTCATGGCATTCAGTAATTGGACATATATTTCTGTGGAAGGTCAATGCTCCGTCTCTTTATCCTCTGTCATATTCATGTGTTTTGATTGTTTAATACCTTGGATTTTAGATAGTTCTTTTCAATTTTCAGTTCATAATACATTGCAATTTTCTGCAGGACAATATAATCATTTTGGTGCATGGTGGTTATACTAGCATGGATCAGGGAGGGGCTTCTAGCCTGGAGAAATACAAAGCTTATACTGGCTTACCTATAAACATCCAAACTCCAAATCGTATCCAGGTAGCGCTCGAGAGCTTCAGCATTAAGTAGATATTGACAAACACACTTAACACTGGTAACACTGGCAGCAGTGGCACCTACAACACAATGTATACTGTAACCAGGGCGACACAACGTATACTGTAACCAGGGCGACACAACGTATACTGTAACCAGGACGACACAACGTATTCTGTAACCAGGACGACACAACGTATACTGTAACCAGGGCGAAATAATGATTTAATAATAATGGACCCACACCAAAAACTATATATCCGCATCATATGTACGGCCAGCCTCCAGGCTCAAGTTCATTATTATAGAAACATTTTCATCCAGCCAGGCTTCAAACATTTTTATTGTTGCTAATGTGACGATGTGATTTGGCAGGAGTTCCAATGGCTGACCACTCTTTCTATAAAAGAATAGCTGGGCTCATTTTGTGGTAAAAACAAGAGGCCCAATGGGCCTGCATCGCTCACCTGGTATTCAATGTTCAACACAAGTACAAATTGCTTGGCATTCAATTGGTTGTATTATTCAATTTGTACTCAAAACGAACTTAAAGTTGGAAGCCTATACCACTTGAAGCTAAACACTGTTTACCATCCACAAATAACTTCCTTTTCTAGAAGACGAATTAGAACAGACCCTTGTAGGGCTTCATCACATGAACCTATCAGCCAAATATCATACTTCTGGGCCTTTTGGTTAATCAGAAATACAGATACATATAGTCATTTAGAGCTTTAAGCAAAATGGACCCTTCTGGCCATGAATATGGGTCAAGGGCATTTCTTTTATCAAAATTTGTTGGGCATCATCCTGTGTAAGAACCTACCATCCAAATATCACGTTTCTGGACCTTTTGGTTAATCATAAGAAGTCGTTCAAAAGTTTTGACAAATTTAACCCCTGTGACATTGAATATGGGTCAAGGTCATTTCTTTTCCCAAACTTTGTCAGGATTCATCCTAGGTACCTATCAGCCAAATATCATGCTCCTGGTCTTTTGGTTTACCAGAAGAAGTCGTTTAAAGGTTTTAACAAATTTGACCCCTGTAACCTTGAATATGGGTCAAGGTCATTTTTTTCGCAAAATTTGTCACACTTCATCCTAGGAACCTTTCAGCCAAATATCACACTTTTGGGCCTTTTGGTTAATCAGAAGAAGTCCTTTAAATGTTTTAACTAATTTGGCCCCTGTGACCTTGAAAGTAGGTCAAGGTCATTTCTTTTTCGCAAACTTAGTCAGGATTTATACTACGAACCTTTCAGCCAAATATCACATTTTTGGGCCTTTTGGTTAACCAGAAGTAGTCGTTTAAAGGTTTTAACAAATTTGACCCCTGTGACCTTGAATATGGGTCAAGGTCATTTATTTTCGCAAACTTTGTCAAACTTTATCCTAGGAACCTATCAGCCAAATATCACACTTTTGGGCCTTTTGGTTAATCAGAAGAAGTTGTTTAAATGTTTCAACAAATTTGACCCCTTGTGACCTTGAAAGGTCATTTTCGATCTCAAACTTTGTTGGGCTCCTGTCAAGGAAGCTTTCAGTCAAATATCATGGCTCTACGACTGTCCGTTCTTCAGAAGAAGTCGTTAAAAGAAAAAGTTGACGGACGACACCAGACAACGGACGGACGGACTTGCCCTTTGGGCAAATGAGCTAAAAAAAGGAGATTTTTGTATTCAATAAAGCTTATGAAGAGACGTTTCATTCCTGATCCTGTTATGTATTATAATATATTGTTTCGTGTAATATAACATCATTTTGACTGTTCAATATCTATGGAATAAAAAGAGCAAGGAGAAAATGGCTTGAAATTGTAGAATTTCTGAGTATGTTCTGGCTAGATAGAACTAACAACAGGAAGAAAGGGTTTGCAAGGAGTGAAAATATCCCAAAGACAATGTCACCTTAAAACTGTCACTTTTTAATATTTCTGTTTGACTGAGTAGAGAAAGAAGATGGAAAGGAATAAAAATTTACATCTTTCTTTAAATTAAAGCTAACTGACTATTTTGAGGAAGAGGGTGCTCAAGCCTGAAGCTGTCATTTCTTACCTTGAAGCTGACTTTTTGAGTATTTTCTGGTTGAATACGGATTGAGTAGAGGAGGAGGAGGATGGCGAGGACAAACACTGCAACTAGTGTGATAGCCCACCACTCAACATTGGCAAGGTTTTCCTCCGCAAAGATCAGCACAAAACTGAGAATTATTATAATTATACCTGAAAAAAAATATAACGACAAAGTATGACATTGAACACAACTTCTATGTAAGGTTAACCAATTTTAACTAAACTGATAATTCCATACTACATGTACTAATTTAAATACTGCAGGGAAAATGTTACTGGCCATGATCTAAAGAAATCAATTTCTCAGAAAGTAGCTTATATAGAAATGAAGACACAATAAAGTTACAGTGTGTTTTGCATCAAGAGTCTTGTTGGTAAAAATAACTCATTATGATGTTGAATAACAAAGCTGCAAGGTCATATCTACTTACATATTAAAATAATATTGAATTGGGCTATTTTTTCTGTGAGTTCAGTAGGCTCAGATTCGTCACACTTCATCATTGCTTTGAGCCAGGCTTCGTAGCTAGCATCTCCTACTAAGGGGACGGACTCATCTACAGGGCTTTTCCTGTGAGTCATAACATCGCTATCATCACTGCTGCTTTGGTTGATACTGCCACTAAACAGGAGTAAAATTACTCATAAACAACTTGTAAAAGGACTCTTAAGTAAATTCTGTTTTGGAATGTAGAAGATAAAATTAAGTACACCTTGTTTCTGTAGAGTGAAGTGTATTTGTATGCCCATGCAGTAGCAAACATCTATATTAAGTGATGTATAAAAATATCAGTCAGACAGACAGCTTGGATTGCTTCACAGTCAAATTTTTGTTTTTAAGCAGTAAAAAAACAAATCGAAGAAGCAATAACATTTTGCAGTTATTATATTTTAGGACCGAAGTGATAATCTTGAAATGGTCAAGGACTTGTAAAATGGGCAGAATTATCATCTAATATAAGAAAACAGACAAACTCTTGGTAGTTGACTTACCTGTCGTCTGCATCAGTTGTAGTTTTCATAACTTTCACACGATATCTGAAAACAAAGTTGGCATTCTATATTTTAGGTAAAATATACAGGAAAAAATTAAGCAAAAAAGAGCTGAATGTAGTTAAACCATATGAATGTAATATATAAAACATTGATAGAAATTTGACTGATTTTATAACAATTATGAAGTAAGTTATAATGAACTTTAATAAATCACTGTTGTTGGCCTGGTTTTGATTTTGGTTTTACATGTTTTACAACAGCTGTGGTCATTTAAGCACGTGTCAGGTTTTGGTGGTGCTGGAAAGTTGAAGTTCCCAGAGAAAAATCACTGACCTATGGTCAGTACCTGGCCACTGCCCCACGTTGGTCTCTAACTAGTGACCCAGTGGTGGAGGGCTAGTGGTAGTAGAATGTCAGATGCCTTAACCACTTGGTCACCGCGGCCCCAGCCTAGATGAAGTGCACTGAAAATCTTAATGTGGGAGGAAAACCAGAGTATCCAGAGACAAGAGGCCCAGAGGGCCTGTATGGCTCACCTGGATATCTCAACAATCATGGCAAAATATTCTCCAAATGAGATCCAAGGGAATAGGCCAGACCCCAAGGCTAATCCTTCAAGCATATCTGTATTATATTTTTCTTGTCCAGCAATTTTAAGTATGGTTAAGGGGTGGGGATTTCAACTGTTTTCAATCAGAAACTAAGTCCCTTGGGTTGTGGCCAGACCCCAGGATCAATTCTAATATCATGACTGAATTTGTCTCTTTTTGCCCAGCAAATTGCCCACTTTTTGCCTTGCCCCTCAACCCCCTGGGGGGTCAGCCCAATTATGTGTACAATTCTGAATCCCCACCACCTATGGATGCTTCAAGTCAAATAAGGTTGATATTCATCCCTTAGTGCCAAAAGAGAAGTCACTTAAAGCCATATAGCCAATAAACCCGTTTTGGCCCAGCCCCCCAGGCCCTTGGAGGCATTAGATTCGCCATTTATACAGAATTGAATCCCCATCACACAAGGATGCTTCAGACCAAATATGGAACAAATCCTTTCATTCCTACAGAAGAAGAATTTTAAAGAATTTGCTATGTTTCCCCTGTTGGGCCCCGCCCCTCAGGCCCCTGAGTGGACCAGACCCATGGTTTATATAAAATTGGTTACCTTTCACCCAAGGATGCATCAGACCAAAAATGGAACAAATCCTTTCATTCTTACAGAAGAAGGATTTAAAAGAATTTACTATATTTCTCCTATTGAGCCCCACCCCTCAGGCCCCTCGGGGACCAGACCCACAGTTGATACAAAATTGGTTTCCCTTCACCCAAGGATGCATTAGACCAAATATGGAACAAATCCTTTCATTCCTACAGAAGGAGAAAGATTTTAAATAATTTGCTATGTCTCCCCTATTGGACCCGCCCTTCAGGCCCCTTGGGGACCAGACCCATGGTTTATACAAAATTGTTTACTCTTCACCCAAGGATGCTCCACGCCAAATATGGATCAAATCCTTTCATTCCTACAGAAGAAGAAGGATTTTAAAGAATTTGCTATGTTTCCCCTGTTGGGCTCCGCCCCTCAGGCCCCTGAGTGGACCAGACCCATGGTTAATACAAAATTGGTTTCCCTTCACCCAAGGATGCATTAGACTAAATATGGAACAAATCCTTTCATTCCTACAGAAAGAAAAGGGATTTTAAAGAATTCGCTATGTTTACCCTATTGGGCCCCACCCCTTAGGCCCCTTGGGGGACCAGACCCATTGTTTATACAAAATTGGTTCCCCTTCACCTAAGGAAGCTTCAGACCAAATATGGAACAAATCCTTTCATTCCTACAGAAGGAGAAAGGATTTTAATGAATTTGCTATGTTTCCCCTATTGGACCCGCCCTTCAGGCCCCTGGGGGACCAGACCCACGGTTTATACAAAATTGTTTACTCTTCACCCAAGGATGCTCCACGCCAAATATGGATCAAATCCTTTCATTCCTACAGAAGAAGAAGGATTTTAAAGAATTTGCTATGTTTCCCTTGTTTGGCCCCGCCCCTCAGGCCCCTGAGTGGACCAGACCCATGGTTTATACAAAATTGGTTTCCCTTCACCCAAGGATGCATTAGACTAAATATGGAACAAATCCTTTCATTCCTACAGAAAGAAAAGGGATTTTAAAGAATTCGCTATGTTTACCCTATTGGGCCCCACCCCTTAGGCCCCTTGGGGGACCAGACCCATTGTTTATACAAAATTGGTTCCCCTTCACCTAAGGAAGCTTCAGACCAAATATGGAACAAATCCTTTCATTCCTACAGAAGGAGAAAGGATTTTAATGAATTTGCTATGTTTCCCCTATTGGACCCGCCCTTCAGGCCCCTGGGGGACCAGACCCACGGTTTATACAAAATTGTTTACTCTTCACCCAAGGATGCTCCACGCCAAATATGGATCAAATCCTTTCATTCCTACAG
>JAULCA010439984.1:2614-22895 GCA_032360845.1 Crassadoma gigantea | reverse complement strand
AGATACATATACATAACGCGGGAAACAGAACACATAGTAACAAAGGTACAACACGATGGGAAACAAAACTGAACTCTCCTGTCGTACATAGGCACAAACCCAGGACTCCATCACTTTGTTACCCGGTACCAACATTAAAACATGTATACGTTAAACGACATCTATCACTTCGGTACTTTGTTACTATATAATAAATGTAAAGGATCTGAACTAAAAGTCAATTATGTATAATAATCAAACTACCAAAAATACCAAACAGAAAAGACGTACACTAATAAAACAAACAAAAATTCTATACAATACAGTAAAAGTGAAGTCATATCAAAATCTTTAATTCACTCTATTAAACAAACTTTTTTTATCAGATGGAGGAGAAAACATCAAATTACATGAATTTTAACTGTAATCAAAGTGTGTTTCGAAGTATTGTCATAACGAATGCATGTTTAATTTGTTCATAGCCAAATAAACATATCAATACTGAATATTAAAATATAACATTTGTTTACCTTAAGTAACGTTTAAATTTCACTATTCTCGTTCCATTTGCCAGCATAACGTGATGCCATATTTCTTTTATTTAAAAAAATTAGTATTCGGAGTTTCCTTTGAACTATACGACATCTCTTTATATCACTACATTTCGACGAGACAGATGATGGCAATAAAATGATACTTTTCTATTTTCCCTTTTTGTTGTTTCTCGTCCGAAAAAAATACAGATAAAAAGAATTAAGTTTGATTTTCATAGTATCACTGCCCTCTCACTCTGTCGAATCAAAGCAATAACAAAGAATGTGAAAGTATCACACACAGTCTTATCAACTGTTGACCTCTCTATTTATCTTAAACTTAAACAAAGTTAATGATATTTCATTTTAAATAGAGACACCGGACTGATATTAATAAAATATTCTCCGACCCCCAGGGTTTGTGGGTTAAATAAACAGTAATGTGTGTTTTGAACTTAAATAGATCTATCCTGTGTTTATCATGTATACGAAGTTCGCTGATTTTTGCTGCATTTATTAGCTATTTGTATATATAATATGAGTATTACAGATTAACAAACTTGACTTTTAAGTGTTATATGTGTACATACTGTATATGACGGGTGACCAACATATTGAATTCATGGGTCACTCACAGCACATATATAAATTATATATAAAAAACGAATGACCATCTTTTTTCTCAACGAGATTCTTAAAATGTATTTAGACGAAATGTGAAAAACTGCGGGAATATTTCTATCTTATCATTATTATTTTTACATTTATTGTATCATTTAACCTAACATTTATCATAACATGTATTTATTGTTTTGTATGGCAAACTATTTATAATAATCACATTCATTTTATTATAAAGCATAGCATTTATTATGCCATTGATATTTACATAAATCGTCACATTTATCCGAAATCGTAACATAACGCATCAGTCTCAAAAAGATGTAAAGACAAGAAAATTCATTCGTGCAATGTGCCACAGCTTCTTCGACATTCACAGATTTAATCATCAATTTTTGATAGGAAATATTGTATTCCCTCGTTTAGCAAAAAAGGTTTTCTTGGGGTTTTTATGCTCATCACCGTCCCCCTTTTTCTCTTGTCTCCTGCCAGGTCATCATTTTGAGTACGTGATTTAACTTCATATTTGACCAATTTTACATGGTAGTTTTCACAGACAAAAAAGACGATCTCCCATCCAGAATTCATGGTCTTATCATCATTGTAACATTTCCAAAACCTCCTTGATTCGTATTTTACTCAAGTTTTATATATTTGGATTTCCGAATTTAGGATTTATTCACGCTTCTTCTGGAGTGTTAAACGATATCAATACAGTCATATATTGTATTTGCATGACATAAAAATGGTTGGACCAATACTTATAAAAAAACATTAGCATCACAATCGTTAGAAAAAAACCTGGAATTCAAACCAACACACTCGTCATACGAAGCTTGGAATTCAAACCAATATGGGAAATCATGTTATCTGCCAGTGTGCACCGGAATCTCGCTAGATCTTAGATTCGTTAATAAAACAGTTAAATACAACTGCCTTAGTTAGTGTTCAATACATAGTAAATTACAGTGTGAATTGTAAGTCAGATTTAAATACACAGTAAATTGCTAAAGAATAAAACGTAAGACATGTGACCACTCAACAAGTGTAGCTGCTTATGAATGATGAATATGTAGCACATGGAGGGAACTTGAAACACTTACATTAATTACTTAAAATGACCACTTAATATCTCTCCATTAAGGCAAATAAACATATATACATTTCAGTTTGACTTGAAAATAGCAGCATAAACAATTAGTACCTTAAGATAAGTTGCATATAAGTCTATGCTAGATGTACAGTAAGTGTGGGAAGTTGAAGAAGGTCACTAACTATATACCTACACGAGTAGTTAAGGCCATCGGGAAATTTGTATGTATAAAAGACACGTATCATAAATCATGAATCACCAACGGATATCACTGTCCATTATAGTCGTAATCAAACTATCTATATCGACTGAATAGGTAATTAGAAGTAAGTAAGGAGAACGTAACAAAACATCAAAGACATTATAAGGTATGTGGTCTGATATATAAAAAAAAATATAAAAAAAAATATAAAGAATGTAAAGTTTACGAGTAGAATGTCCCTGAAATTTGACACGAGGTTAAAATCAAAATGGATATGCAAAATTATATGTATATTGCTCCACAAGAACACGCTTATCTGGTCCCTTATTGTTGAGAATATAAATCAATATATTTTTCACCTCCGTGTCTGATTTAAGGGACGAGTATAGTTGTATAGTTACTTTACAGTCAGAACTCCCGTTAACACCAGTTGACTCCGATCAATCGACGAGAGATTAGCAGACCTCGATTTGTATACACCAAAAGGCAAACCTTATTATTAGCAAATCCCTTCATTGTAGAAAATTTAATAGACCACATAGGGCTTTGTGCTATTGTTATGTAATTCCAGCGGATTGAAGTATACACTTCTATAAAAAGTTGGATTAAGTACATGTGTTTGCCGTTGATATTATACGAAGTGAGGCTCTCCGAAATCTATTTACTTTAAACCTAAATGAGATTGGTTTGTTGGATATTGTGCTTGGCTTGATCTTTAAACGCTAGGCTAAGCTCTCTGGAGATTGGTTTGTTGGATATTGTGCTTGGCTTGATCTTTAAACGCTAGGCTAAGCTCTCTGAAATGACGGGTTTCTGTAGCCTAAACATATCTCATCGAATGAAATAGATATATACATGTAACATTGTCACGATTGAAAACAGAAAAATATGCACAGGCAAATTGTATTCAATTTCTACGTTTAGTACTTTAGCATCTGTCAATACGGAATACCTCTACCTTCTAGGTTATACATTACACAAGCCTCTAACTAAACTCATTTGCCAACTGTTGACGTTTTCGTAACTTTATCATAACCTAATTCACCTGAGTGAAGAGCGTCGGTCTGGCTGTCAATGCTTACTTTTGAGACGGAATACGCTGTACACATCACTCATAAATTAGACAATTTTAATACAAATGGAAATAATATTATTTTAAAAAATGTTATTTTAAATATTTAAATTGAATCAATAAAATAACTAACACTCTTCAATGCCCCAACTTTTGGGATCTCTATCTTTCCTTCTAGTTCTTACTTCTTTTTATTTCCTAGAGCCTTGCTTGACAATACCTGGCTTCTGTCTTTAATGTTAAGCGTTCGCCCAGTTAAGGAACGCATTGGGTTCTGTCCCCAGACTAGTAGTTGTTATTCCCTGCTTAACGTTCAGCATTGAGAGAAATGGCAACAACTGGTTCACCCGTTGTCAGGTTAATGTGACCAGGCGAAACACTGGGCCTTCGGCATGGTATTTCAGTGAGATACCACTTTCAAATCGGCATCAGATCCGCAAATTACAAGAAAGGAAGTACACCAACATAACATGCCTCCAGTACACATACAATGTACACACATGCTCGCATACTCAACACACATGGAGGTACGTCCTTAAATTACCTTAGCTGTTAAGTTAAGCAAAATAAAACCAAATCAAACCCTTTAATTCACACACCCCGATTTCATAAGTCTCACGTTATTCGCCTCTTACGCACATGCAGAAGCTACAGCAGGCCTTTTCTTTTGAAAAAAAAACGCCGAGACATCTTTATATCCCTTTTCGTTTCGTGGATTTAAATAAATTGTTTTCATATGAAATTTGGCAATATTTTTAGAACATTCTCCAACGACTGTTGTGGACAAAATGTCTACTTTAAAGACTTGTAAATGCGTGAACATAAATTTTGCAGACCTTAAAAAGTAAACTGATCGAGAATATTAATGTTGTGGGACATGGTATTGCATTACTGCTCTTTTCTCTTTTATTTCGATTACGCAACAGGAGAATCGCTGGTTGCCGAGTCGATCAGAGACATCCTATGTATGGGGATTACACAACACGCGACACCTGATATTGGAACACCTAAAGTGCAAGTGTACTCTGTTCTGGAATATCGACTCTTGAGCGGCAGTAAGCTGATCAATGTATGTCTATCAAAACGAACTCCGTTAAAACTAATGTGGTCGGCAATGTCTGGTATTCTATAAATCAAGATATTAATATATCAATAACATGCGCTGATGTTGAGTGGACATCGGCGCTAACATGATATGAAATATGGAAATAAATAAAAAAGTAAAAAAGGGGGCACAAGCAGGGACGGACAACTGAACAAGAAGAAAAACTCAGTTAATCTGAATTACAAATTTTCGAGAGGTACTCCGACGTGTAAGCGTTCTCGGACGAACATATTGCTCTCTTAATGAATCAAGGCTACGGGTATCGATTCCTGCTCTAATGTCGGTCACAAATGTGAAACTGTAGAGTAAACTAAAGGCTCGTCCACATCATGCCAATATATACAATAGATGGGATCCAGTTCGTTAATCCAGAATTTGGTTTACATCTGGACTAACGTATCGAAATAATTGCTACACATTAAGTAAATGCTGGTTATTCCCTCTGCTCTGGACAGATATAAAGCTATATTAATTGTATCTTATCCACATGATGAACGTCTGTCAACAGATTTATTTTTTTTTTCAATTTGTTGACATTTTATAAATATTATGCATTTCATAACACATCAGTTAAAACGTTACATGCAGGTTTTTATGTCAAAAATGAATCATCGATAACTATGAAAAGAAAATAATTGCAATACGCTATTCAATCTGTCATCGAAGTATCCACATAATTTATGTTTATATATGCTAACAAAACAGCAATTGTATGAAATACACCAACAAATCAATGCCCCGCGTGAGGTTCCGATATCACCTGAATCAGCCTCTCACTCCTTCATTTCATTAGTAACGAAAGAAAAAACAAGTTCTTAGCAACTGCCAATACACCTACCATCCCACGTTTTCCTTCACTAGTTCTTTAGTTCAAGTCGTATAAGCGTATACGTACCCTGAAGTACTTCCTATGTTAATGGCAATCAGCGACTTACAATGTACATCGTATTGATTGGGCAGGGCAGCAGTAAACCCGGTACCAAACCATGTCAAAGACTTTTGTGAATATCTTTTATTTACGTTTGAATATATATTTCTTGTATTTTGTTCAGGCATGTCGTGTCAATGAGCTAAACATATGGCTGTACCATACACAGCTCATCAGTTTACAGCGTAGGTTAAAGACACTTTTAGGGAAAATCTGATGTCTCGGGAAAGTAATATTGAGTGACCTTGTCATTCAGGAGATTTCAGCTCATTGAAGTTTTGTCTGTGGACTACTATGAAAAGATATATTTAAGTATTTTCAAACACTCCCCATCTGTACTGGCAGAAAGCAGGTCAACCATTATCAAACACTCTCCATCTGTACTGGCAGAAAGCAGGTCAACCAGTATCAAACACTCTCCATCTGTACTGGCAGAAAGCAGGTCAACCAGTATCAAACAGTTGAAGAGCATTTCGTGAGACAGATGGAAATATGTTGTAAAGGATTTTACAGGGAAACTTCTGATAACGTTGTCATTATATGTTGCTGTTGTTATGAATCACTAGATATTGAAATGACCTTTTCTTTTGACATCCGGATGGTATATCCCAACTAATATAAATATAACATTTAAGATTCGGGACATTATTTTATTCTTCCCATCATCATGTAGATTGCTTGTATGGACGTTCTATGAAGTGTATTCATGTCACACATTCGGATAAACGATCATTGTATGAATCATTACATGTTCAAAATCAACCAACATTACTTGTTATTTCTTACGATAACAGCGAGAAAAGTATGGCGTATTATAGGACTGTAGCATTTCATTGACGTGTCGGATAAGTATATTTGGTAGTGCCGTTGGTAGACTCGAATATTACCGTTTCATAAATAAAAATGACACGTACTATACTAACCGAGAGGTGTAGTATATTTATTATTCATAAATACTTATTTTTAGATAAAATAAGGTCAATATGAAATTAAAACTATGAAGGAAAACATTACAATTTTAAACAGAAAAAAGGGACAGAATGAATGCCGACTATGATGCACTATCGTGATGCAAGATGAGGTTGATCTATAACCGTGCAATAAGAAACATCATCTCAATATAAAATGAAAGCAACTGCGATACTCCCTTTTAAGATGCGTAATAAAATAGTGTTTACTCATGTGTAAAGCTTCTTGCGTCATTTGTAGTAAAGCGAGTCGTACTTTGCATGGAGATCTAGTGCAAGAATACCTTTAGGGGTATACACTTTAATTGGAAGGTCATATGCTATTATAACATCGGCCAAAGGTCTTATGTTATAAAAGTACGTTAATATAAAAATAAGTATTCTGAGATTGTTTGGTCTTAAATGTGTCAGACTGTGTCGAATAAAGTCAATCAAACAGACGTTTGTCCAGGAATAGATCCTATGAGAAAGGTGTCAATACATTCCAATACTTATACGTCAGACCAGCATATCGCTGACTCAATCGCCTACGAGACAATCTTACAATGACAATGTGCTGACTCCATCGCCTACGACACATGCTGACAAGGACAATGTGTGACTCCATCGTCTACGAGACAATCTTACAAAGACAATGTGCTGACTCCATCGCCTACAAATCAATCTTACAAGGACAATGTGCTGACTCCATCGCCTACGAGACAATCTTATAATGACAATGTGCTAACTCCATCGCCTACAAATCAATCTTACAAGGACAATGTGCTGACTCCATCGCCTACAAATCAATCTTACGATGACAATGTGCTGACTCCATCGCCTACGAGACAATCTTACAAAGACAATGTGCTGATTCCATCGCCTACAAATCAATTTTACAAGGACAATTTGCTGACTCCATCGCCTACGAGACAGGCTTACAAGGACATTGTGCTGACTCCATCGACTACGAGACAATCTTACAATTATATTGTGCTGACTCAATCGCCTACGTGATAGGTTTACAAAGACAATATGCTGACTCCATCGCCTACGAGACAATCTTACAATGACAATGTTCTGACTCCATCGCCAACGAGACAATCTTACAAAGACAATGTGCTGACTCCATAGCCTACAAGATAATCTTACAATGACATTGTCCTGACTCCATCACATACTGCACCGGCTGACAAGGACAATGTGCTGACTTCATAGCCTACAAGATAATCTAACAATGACATTGTCCTGACTCCATCACCTACTGCACCGGCTGACAAGGACAATGTGCTGACTCCATCGCCTACGAGACAGGCTTACAAGAATAATGTGCTGACTCCATCGCCTACAAGACAGGCTGTTAAGGACAATGTTCTGACTCCATCGTCTACGAGACAATCTTACAAAGACAATGTGCTGACTCCATCGCCTACAAGACAATCTTACAATGACATTGTGCTGACTCCATCGTCTACGAGACAATCTTACAAAGACAATGTGCTGACTCCATCGCCTACAAGACAATCTTACAATGACAATGTGCTGACTCCATCGCCTACGAGACAATCTTACAATGACAATGTGCTGACTCCATCGCCTACGAGACAATCTAATAATGACAATGTGCTGACTCCATCGCCTACGAGACAATCTAATAATGACAATGTGCTAACTCCATCGCCAACAAGATAATCTTACAATGACAATGTGCTGACTCCATCATCTACGAGACAGGCTGACAAGGACATTGTGCTGACTCCATCGCCTACGAGACAGGCTGAAAAGGACAATGTGTTTACTTCATCGCATAAGAGACAGGCTTACAAAGACAATGTGCTGACCCATCGCCTACGAGACAGGCTTACAAGGACTCTATCGTAAACGAAAAAGAGCAAACAACCACATGAAAATATTTCAATAATACAAATGAAGACCTACAAACATGTGGATGTGCGGTTACTAACGAAACATTTTAACATAATAAAAAGTATCCGCACGCATTTTGTGTGTCTGTGTGTCTGTGTGTCTAGTCAAATACGACCATTAACACGCTGATAGGAAAGGAATTAAAATATTGACTCTTTTCAAGATTCTTTTTGACACAAATAAACACACCTGTAACATACTGCAATGTTGGTGTTTAAGTGAGGCAAAAACTCTTTTTGAAATCATTTACATTCACTAAAGCTATTCAAATCTGAAAGGAGATTTTGACATTCAAATCAAATAAATATATGCATTGTATAAAGGAAAAAAGAAAAAAATACTTTAAAGATTTGCCTTAATGCTGATTGCATTTAAATGGCACAGTTTGTTTAATTCACCTATGTCGCCAAATGGTTTACTTTTGATCCAGGTTCGTTGTTCACTTCCAACAATCTTATGTATTATTTGTAATCTGTGATTGAATCACTTTAATTTATAACATGCTTTCATGCGATGGTGTTTTGTGTGTTTTTATTGATATTGTTGTTGCTTCTTGCTTGTCCAAACCCTAGCTTAAAATATTATAGTGTCATTTGTTTGAATTTCCTAAGCTGAAGTTAACATTTATTACGCATTATGTTACAAAAATATGCCTTTAAAATGATATAACAAATCACGAAATAAAGCAGGATCATTAATACTCATTTCATACTAACATATTAGATAATGTCAAATTCAAAGGGAAGGTAAACAAATAATTTCTCGTGGTAAAGATAACGTTTTGTGTACCCCAATGACTATATAATACATGTATGTACACCCTGGGTATATCTTAGCTCGTTCAGCCTATAAATGGGGACAACTGCCCCAGGTTATTGACAAAAATAGATAATAACAGATATTGATTTGTGTATATTGCTATTGTTGATAAAGGTTTCAGTAGAGAGATTGTAAGACGTGTACATTATTTCATGTAGGAATATACAATGATAGTCCACTTTATAAAATGACTACGGATGTTAGTTGTTAATATGTATTTGTGGTATTTACAAAGATTAAAAACATAAAAATAGTACAATGATGATATATATGCTACAATATATTGGGTATGAGTGGGTAGGGCATGTAGTTTTACTTGTCTTTCAATGTTAGCTGCATTGTCAACTTGTTGAAAGGCCATGTTAATATGTGTACAGTGCAAACAACAATATCTTTAAAGGACAGCAGGATAGTATCGGAGTGTCAGCAAACTGCGATCTCAATCTCGATAAATCTACGGCCAGATATGAACATCGGCGATATTCAGGTTGAGACCCTCGAATAAGTAAAAACAAATAAGACTGGGTTTTCCTGAAGGGTAAGCAGAATTTACTTGGTCTAAGTAATGATATGCCATCACCGGTAAATCTCAGCAAAACAAAAGGCTCCTAATGAGCAAAACCATAGCCGGAATCGTAAGAAGTGACTTAGTGTAGACGTCATAGTGGTCAGTGTCTATGTAGTCTGTGACTGAGACGTAACACAGGTCAGTGGTTTTTTTAAGATGTCAGTATTTTCGCCATAGAGGTCAGTTTGCTTGTAATCTGTAAGCCATTGTATACAGTCCCTGCTACAGTCCACTCTGTAGGGTGCCTTTAGTAATCGCCACATATAGACCTTACAATAACAGATACCTAACAGGAGATAAGTTCACTAACTTACAAAGATATCCATGGTTTAACGGCTTTTTTTTGTCAAAAGAGATTTTCACACGATACAAACAGAATTGGCCTTCGACTCTATGATTTTATCTATCGTTGTGGGAAGGGAGAGGGATCGACAATGATTTTATTGTTATGGATAAGCTACATGTATGACGCACATGGATTGAGATGAAAGAAGTAGGCACTGTACTTAATGGTTTTACGTGGAGGTGCAATACAGGCGGTAATAATTGCACGATTGACAATAAAATATTTGACAGGTTACCTGCATGTAACGGCAAAATGAAACAGTTTACGTAACTCATTTATAAGAAAACGTTATATGTATGTAAACAGGCAGCTGTTGATTGAAATAAAATTATGGTCTACATAAACACCTCGGATATGTGGTATAACATTAAAATAGAGAATGTATAACGTAGGATACTCACTGTCATTAATACTGTCATGAATGATGTACATACATAAACAAACAAACTAGGAACGTGACTTCATTCACACACTGCTTACGAATATTTTTTTTTTTTTTTTTAATTAAATCTTAATGTTTCTGTAGTATTCCAGTAGTAATGATACGCTTTAGTTTGTCGTTTTAAATTCACTAAGTATCACATATAAATCTGAGGATATGTTTACATACGTTTATGAGCTAGTAAATAAACTATGACAATAGGTAAACATTGATTGCTGTATAGATACTGCTAATATTTTATCTTCCATGTTTCAATAAGTTTTGATGACAAGTCTACAAAGCACAAAGCAACACAGCACACCAATGTACTAACAGATTCTGAGATACTACATTGTACGTTTACGAGGTTGCCTTTGAAAAAACTTCTTATCAGTGGGAACTAAAGCTGTCCAAGCAATAAACTAATCTTGTTAATACATCATGACACAGCAAGGCAGACTATAGCAGGAGACACTCGTATTTCTACAGCAGACAGGTGTTCAAACATTTGATATATTTACTTAAGTAAAATAGTGTTACCTTTTGGCTCAAGGAACTATCGTTTCTTTGCTGGCATTTATTTTTAAAATGTTTTAATTGATTACATAACATTTCTACGTCTTATTTCATTATCAATATCTAAACATCAATATTTATTAATTCTTTTGAAAGACCACAGTAGTTAAATTACACGTGTGATATTGATCTGGTAGTAGTTACATACAATTAAATTCGAGTTTTGGAAAGGAACGAGTGAAAATAAATATGCAATCTGCTGATAATACGCAAACAAATAAAGGTATAACCACTTAATTAAAAGTCATGTATACATTTCACACATGCCAAATTAAAATTTCTTGATAGAAAAATCATGTGAATGATAGAAATGTTCATTTACATTGATTCTATGTTTTATGGTATTGTAAGAACAAGTCATTTGAATGGACTTACCCCTCGGGTCTCGTCAACTATCGACATCGTATCCATCATGATTTAGTATGTATCCTCCAAATACACATAGAAACTTAACACAGACTTACACAGCTCCCGTTACGAGCTGTGGGGTGGTACCATTACACCAAAACAAGATAGTACGTTGTGTACTTCACACACGACAGACCTAAAATCATTGTGTCTGTAAACATCGACACTTGTCTTGATGTTTTGGGGGCCCTATGAACAATCGTACACAGGTACACAGTTTTGTGTTTGTAAAGCCTCTTAATACCTACGCATGAATGGAGACGTAATACACAAAATTAACACTATCGTACTTTACTTAGTTAAAACACCCATTACGTTCATTTGATACATTAAAAGGAAAATTAAGGCCATTAATAAATTTGATATATTAAATCTGAGTGAACATAGGTAAAAGATAGTATAATGTTACAGCTCAATGTACCACATGTTTAATAATATCAATGTATCGAGGCATGCATGAAGAACCATAATATCATAAGGTCTTTATTTCAGGTGTTCAACTCTTCACAGGGAAAGCTCAGTGTACGGCACACTTAACACTTTTTAATTACATTGTATACTTGAAGGTATTTATAGTATATAAAATATTACATACCTGTACAGAAACAGCCATACTGTTAAATGTAAATCCTTTCAAAAACAACGATCAGGAGGTTAATTCCTAAATCCAAATAGTTTGTTAATCCGGATTTACATGACTTTGAGTATTAACTTGATGTCAAAGTCCTTTGCGAATTAGATAGGTGAAAACCCATTCACGGTTTAAAACAAATGACGACGTCAAATTCAACACTGCCTCCAACTGCAAACCTCACCTTACAAATAAATCAGGCAAAAGCGGAAAGTTGAGCTCACATCAATGATTGACAAGGCTGACTTATATAAAGATTAGTCAACTTAACCTGAACGGATACACATTTTTTTAATTTACCTTATATATTTCCTGCTAAAAATATATTACAATTTATGTTCCCCTGAAATACTATATATTCATAAAACTGATATAAGCTCAATTTAAATCGTCTTCGATTTTAACAAACATTACAAATCTAATATTTATGTATGAAGACGTTAAGCTGACCATGCTTTCAAAGCC
The DNA here is from genome assembly GCA_032360845.1 of Crassadoma gigantea. Lineage (NCBI taxonomy): Eukaryota > Metazoa > Mollusca > Bivalvia > Pectinida > Pectinidae > Crassadoma > Crassadoma gigantea. The sequence continues at coordinate 10,255 of JAULCA010439984.1, read as the reverse complement.
CCGATATATATATATAGCATAATACACATAACGTTATAACGGTATTAGACGAGCGGTGTATTGGGTGGATTACAGCTTGTGAAAAAGCGAGCAGATGAACGATCCTATTGATTTCCCTTTAAAGACCACACGTCCTGTTTCTACCCTGACGGTGAACTATGAGGCTTTACCAAACCTTAACCGTATAATAACAATTGTTTCCTTACGAAACAAAACCTAATTGTTCTCGTGTAATTGGAGGTCGGTGTATTTTCACTGATATATTTCAAGCGTTGTATTAGTGGCTTTGTTTTCTCTACCGAATCAATGATTATATGTTCCCGGTTGATAGCTCATTTCGTCTGGTTAAAGTGTACGTGGTCTGTTACTACATAACTTATGTGAGTGATATATTGAATAAGGTGTATCCTTATTGTTCACATATCAGAACCCTGTAAGTGTTTTGTCAATGAATTGATTTGTTGGATACCAAGACAACAATGTAGAAGAAACGTTTGAGCTAGGACATGTGTAATTCGTATTCAATAGGTTGCGTTTTATACATTTGTGTGTGTCCAGTTTGGCTAACGGCTGCCGCTATTTCCCTATTCTTTACACGTTTGTCTGACCGACACGGTCAGAGCACCATTAACATTATACTGTAAAACACTCAGGGTGCAGATTTTGTTTACAATTCCACCAAGGTTGACAACATGATACGTAATTTGCCTGATACTCGAAATCGATTTCACCTATTTTCAAAATCATCTAAATAAAATATTCATGGACGTGAAACTGGAGAAGAGGGTGTAACAGTTATTGAATACTATATAAAGAGTGTTCATAATTATAAGCAGAATTGATATTTGAGGGAATAGTTTTCATAGATATAGTAACTATTGCCGTATCGGTCATTATATGTGACGCATTTGATGGTGATAAAATATTTTTAAGGATCTGAGGAGGATGACAACATGGCGGGGGAGAAATTATCACCGTTTATGCTATTCCTCTGTATATTGGGAAACTCGATCTGAGAGGTTTGTCAATTATGTTTTACCCAAAATTAGGTTTTGAATTACTTGCTGGAAAAAATGTCCAACTGATGTGTTAACTGATTGTTGTTGAACAAGGAGCCGCACTGATGTTTTTAGATAAAACAGGAGTCCCATTAAGGACAAAACTAAATAATATGCTTTCTTTTTCCTTAATTCACTAGAGATTTGATATCACAAATATATTAATGGCCTTATATATTTTACAAGTGATACGAGTTTACATTCTTATTTTTATCACTTTTATTAGCCCAGGTTGAAGCAAGGTGTAAGTTAAGGGAGTTGGATGACTTCAATCTTAAGGGGGTGCTACGTTTGCTATTGGTATATACAGGCTATTTTTTCATCCGTACCACACTTCAATTGTGCTTGCACATTTCATTTGTGAACAAACAATTCACAATTTGATGTTTTTTTCCCAAAAGTGTTTTATAAGAAAAAAATGTGTGATTTTGTAATTTTTTTATAGTTGCGTCAACCTAGCCATTGTTAGATAATTAAACATTTTTACATATACATAATTCATTACTCGTATATATTCGGAATGGAAACCTACTGAGGTATTTGTGAAACTTTTTTTTAATAATGCATAAAATACTTCCTAAACGCACGTGGGGTAAAAACTATTTTGGTGGCTTAATTTTGTTCAAGCTAACAATGCAACTGTTTATCTATATAGCCAGGTAGGGATTCACTGCACTAGGCCTTGGGTATCATATACCTAAAACACCTGACAAAATGTTGGACACACAACGCATGCAAAACTGTATTCAAGCACAGTCAACCTAATCAAATTGAGGCATAAAAAATATTTTTTACCCCACGTGCGTTAAGGAATATATTAAAAAGGGTTTCACAAATATCACTGTAGGTTTCCATTCCGTGTATGCCCGAGAAATGAATTGTGTATATATAAAAATATTTAATCATGTAATAAAAGCTCGGTTCACGCAACCATAAAAAAAATACAAAAACACACTTGTTCTTCTTAAAAAATACTTTTGGGAAAAAACATGAAATTGTAAATTGTTAGCTCATAAATGATGTGTTTTACGGAAGTTGTTGCTCTTGAATTTTACACATGAAAAATTAGCCTGTTTATACTAATGGCAAACGTAGCTCCCCCTTTAGGGAAGATTCCAAATCTGCTAATCACTTTGCTAACCTGGGCCCAGTTGTTCAAAGAGCGATTAGCTTAATCAGTGATTAGCACAAATTTCCATTTGTGTGTATCTTTGAGACACAACTATTGACTGAGTTAAAACTTTCCAGATATCAAGTATTTCGTAGAGTTAATGTACGTGTAAAAGTTAGAGTTTTTCCCTTCGTTATTGGCAAAATTATTAAAGGTTGAAAAATGTCGTTAAACAGTGATTAAGCTAATCATCTTTTGAACAACTGGGCCCTGGTGTTGAGTAATTTCCGTATATTCTCCCTCGGGTAAAGATTCCAAATCTTACCTCCCCACTGGTAAAATATTTCACTAATGTACATCTTTGTTTTGAAGACTGAGATATGTTGATTTCTTTATACATTATTCTATCGAAATTACACTATTTAAAGTATCAGTTTGTCCCTAATAAGGGTCATATTAACACGTGGTTCAATATACGCCACATGTTTGCACTAAGTAAGGTTCTATTTCGGATTGTTTACAAAGGATATTCAAAGTCACGTTAAAGAGAATAGATTTTACCCCCTACTAACATGTACTTGAAGTCAACATTCCATAATTTATCCGGGTAGAACCAAAGATTATTTGGTCAGACGAAAACTCGTATAGGTTACAATGAATATTGTAAATAAAATCGAGTACAATTACTGTCAAAATATAATACATCTACCACAAATATTTGCTTCTAAAATACATGCAATGTAAAGGCGTTAGAACGAACTTATTTTGCAATTATATTTCTTGTAAGAAAATCGATATTATGATTTAAACTTCGAGCTGATTGAGGTGTTACTATCAAGAAAGGGAAAATAAGGATGGGAAAAAGAATTCGTCTTGCTCATCGTAAAGCTACGCAGAGAGCCGTCCCGGTTGGTCCTGTTTAAATTGAACGTCAGAGAAAGAATAAAGAGGACCAAAAATATCAAAATTATAATTACATCATGAAAATCATAAATCGTTGTCGAACCATACTTAGATTTATAACGACGCCTTTTGACGTACATTACGTCACAATATTTCATAATTTGGTGTAGTAAAATAATTGTCTGTCGCTTGATTATTGACAAGTTAAATAATACTAGTATATACTCGGAATTACTTCACAATACGGGAGTAGAAGGATCTGTGACAGTATATACTAGAATTACAACACGATACGGGGGTAAAAGAATCTGTGATAGTATATACTCGGAATTACTACACGATACGGGAGTAGAAGGATCGGTGATAGGTGTCCTATCATGTTTAAAATGTTCATTTAAGGAGGCTCAGTCAAGCTAACTTCGGGACAAGTATCATTAATCTGATATTTGAAAGGAAAAGCATTAACGAGTTTTATCATATAACTAGGTATGTATCAACATAAATAGTAATGGTATAATGACGTCATGCCTGTGGTATTTTTTATATATACATGTAGTAGCTGTATAAATGTTGTCAATACCAATCAATCAAACAATAACTTACTGAAAACTTTGGGTGTTTATCTTTTTTTTCAGTCACAGAAAAGCCCACTGATTTCAAGTTTAATATGAGGTCCCTGTTCAATTTGATTTATTTGACATTTTGGTTCAAGTTTATCCTATATAAATACTTTTCAAGCATCACATCCGGTTGCTGAACAAATCTGGAAACACTGATGACAAACACTGTCTTCCCTTATAATGCCAGCCTATCTTCTTGTGACGGTTAGACACTCCTAAACGTCTTTATCGTACATTTATACTCCAGATAGTAATGTTTACCAAAACATAGCAATTAAAATGTACATTCTGTGAATATTTAAACAGGGAAAATCAAAGAACATTCCAGAAGTTTGGCCGAGGCTTTGAATCTTTGACGTTCTCGTACATCGCCCCCTCTAATTTCTAAATGGTAATGATCACACAATGAAAACCAATCTTGTTGATTTTATACAGGTGACACCCACCCAAATATGATAAATAAAACACAGAAAACACAATGATGTTAGGGTAGCATATTTGTATTTAATTATCGACAAAGGTCGCAAGCCTTCCTAATATATAAACTGCTCTAACAATTTATAAGTTGTACCTGAATATTTTCACCTAAAAATAGTCTCCTTCGGCAAAATCCGTCATGTCTCGGTGTTAAGTTGGTCATTCGAAATTGACCTGCTAGCATCGTACATGTAGTATACAGTGAATCAGTACTGCATTTTAATTTTCTTTAAAGAGTTTTAAATATCCAGGTGAGAACTCAGCTTCTTAACCCGTACCTATATCCTTGTAAATGATGACAGGCAGTATGCAAACACCGTTGACAAATTAATCAGAATGACTATTTATAACCTGCGTCTAAATTCAGTGTGTCGTTTTCTTTATCTAAGAGAATACAGACATAGTTCATCCTGATAAGCTGTTATCTTTTCACCTGTTGAGCACATCGTGTTTGTATAAACACGTATATCACTGTATTTTCAATTTATGCTCCGGCGTTAGACGGAGTCTGAACAAAACCATGTTAACACCACGCCGACATGGACACGGTTTTAAGAATCCTCCGGGGATACATTGACCATAATTTGACCATAGGTTGACCACGTGGTGGACACTTGTTTCTGCTACACCATTAGGTACTAATGGATGAGGCAACGTCACGAGAAATCCACATTAAAACTCTCTTATCCGTATATGTTTGATTGGACACATGGGACACACGCGTGTTACCGGAAACAAAACTGTACGAAAATATTGAGCAGACAATTATATTTCGAAAAAATGTTTTGTATGTTTCATGTGTATTCAATAAATCTGATAATATTTAAATGTAACGATTGCACAAACGACCTTCATCTTTTCCACTGTCAATGATAAATCGAAATTATGATTACATGCATGAATGAAAGAATGGATCCCTGTTTTTACAATTCAAAACCAGGATACAACAAAAAAATAATGTTGCCCGAAATATATTTTTGTGTATTTAAAAAAACACGTATGTTTTAGATCATCGGCTAGCTATACACGACGATATGGTTTTCTTTTTGTCTGTGTTAGAATATATAGCATTGATAAATAACCACTAATAGTGAAAGCCAAGTGTTCGCTTCGTACATGTATACGCTCCATTGAAGCGAACACTTGGCTATCGAAGATAGGAAAGCGCATACCTGAAAGACGTTGATGCTAAGAAAGGCAAACTATTATTTTTTCCGCTAAGTTAGAATACTACCCTACTAACCACTATGATAGTTTAAGACAACTTTTGAAGTTTTGAAGGGAAGGAAAGATAAGTACCTTCGTTTTGGAGATTTTTGTATCGAGTAGATGAATTCTTTTCTTGTCTTTTCAAGTATACAAATCTGTAACTTTATTTATTTAACATGATTCTATCAAATAATTTAGGATATAGATTTGTACAGTATAATGGTTCTCCAATTGAAGTAAAAGCAATTTTGTTTTTGTCATCCCTTTTACTGTAAGTAGTTTAGCTAAATGTATCTGCATATTTTATATCATTATTAAACCTGATATTTTACATAACCTGCAGAGTCGAGAATGTAAATAATTGAGCTGATGTTTACCACAACTTTATTTCAAGCAGTTACTTCTTCTCTTCCTCCGTCTTTGAGGAAACAAAAGCGACTAATATCAGCGTGTCCAACTTTTAGAAACTTGTGATTTTGTATCTCTTTCACATTTTTGAATTGCATGTGCCTCCTAAGGTACCTTGACATATTGTAGGAAAATAAGGGTTATTGTAAAGACTGTATTGATATTTCAACACAAATAAATCTGGTATCCTCGAGGAATTATCGGTGTTGAATATAAATATATCTAAATCTTCGATGTACTAGGCTACCATGTAAACACTATATTTTTGTATGTTTTATATTTGTCGTATGTTGCAACAAACCATGTTATTAGCACGATAATCAAATGTTTATGGAATGTAAAATGGCGCCTCACCGTATTTTTTTCCCGGAAGTCTGATAAAAAAAGTCTGTTCGTTAATAATAACTTTAACTTCCGCGGATTATAAACAATACACTTACAGATGTCCGTTGTATAACCGTTTGTGTGACAAGTAATCAACGTCAACACCAATGGTTTCTCTGTGTTTTAGTATAAATAAACGTCCAGCATTACTAGGGTAGAGGATACACTGATTACCACACACCGTAAATGGTCCCTATTGTAAGAACAATTAACATATTGTGACCAGATAGATAAAATCGAACAGGTGACCCAATTCCCTAGTTATTAGCCTTATTTTTTTGGTTTTGTTTTTGTTTGTTTGTCTTCATTATTATCATTATTTTCCCAAAAAGTGCATACATTTGTCCAACATCAATTTATATTCATTTGTATTATTGATACAGTGTGCGCTCCTCTTTGTTTGTGCCCAGAGTCCCCGAGAATATCTTGCATTTGACTACCATATACTCGAGTATGGCCGTGGTCAATATCATTTTCTCATGTCCATATGATTAAGAGAGAGAGAGCGCGCGCGCATTATGATGTTACAGTTAAAATGACGTCATAAGTGTATACTGTCCTACTGTTACTCAAACAAGAAATGCCGAGTCAATATCACAAAAACTGACCTCCACGTGAATATGATCCAACTTATTAGGATGACGGGGAAATGCCTATAATTTAGTATATTTCAATATTTTCTCTCGTACTTCATATTTCTATATTTATATGATATTCAACAACAAATAATTTAATATCCTCTATTTATTTACCATATTGAGGTAATCAAGTTTGAGAGTCTTTCTAACCAATGTGCATGCGTGTTTTGAAATGTATATTTATTTACACGATGTAATTGGTGGTATTCACTGCTAAGAATGACATATAACCTGTGTGTCTGTCAATTTTACCACTGTATGTACAGGCAGCGGGCAGAAATCCTGACTGATTCTAAGGAAAGGGTCACTCTTGGGATATACATGCATATATACAAAGACAAATTAAATAATTAGTTCAATTAAATACAAAAGAGATATATACAGATGTATTATCGTACAAAGTTCTGGTCAATTTTCCTATTAGTTTTTAGTTAGACGCTCACTTTAAATACATAACTGACGATGCGAATTAACGTATCATAGCATTACTAGAATCCAAGGGACAATTGTACATCATTTATAAACATACTTCTGATTCAAACTTCAGAATAGCGTATAGAGCATCTACTCTATACAATAAAATACTCCTACAAAATAGCAGAAGTTATCTTTCTTCCCTTCCAAATATCATAAGCTGTCTCCCGTTTGCCTGACAATGATCGTTTCCGGCTTTCTCGGCATCAATGACGTCAATTGGTGCGTTTTCCCTATGACATAGACACGTTCTACGGAGAGGACATTATATATATAACCGGAAATATTTACTCGCGAATTAAGCTATATGTATGCAAACGCGAATAGTGTCTTTATGGCCGATAGGGATACTATTTTGG
>JAULCA010439951.1:0-10774 GCA_032360845.1 Crassadoma gigantea | reverse complement strand
TGTACACTTACACCTACACAGTCTGTACACTTACACCTACACAGTCTGTACACTTACACCTACACAGTCTGTACACTAACAAAGTCTGTACACCTACACAGTCTGTACACTAACACAGTCTGTACACTAACACAGTCTGTACACTAACACAGTCTATACACTAACACCTACACAGTTTGTACACGTACACAGTATGTTTACTTACACAGTCTGTACATTAACAGTCTGTACACTTACACCTACACATTTTGTACACGTACACAGTTTGTACACTTACACCTACACAGTTTGTACACTAATACAGTCTGTACACTAACACAGTCTGTACACTAATACAGTCTGTACACTAACACAGTCTGTACACTAATACAGTGTGTACACTAACACAGTCTGTACACTAACATACTCTGTACACTTACACAGTTTGTACACAAACGCTTATACAGTCAGTACACTAACACTTACACAGTCGATACAATAAGACTATTGCTGTCTGTACACAAATACGTTTTGTACATTGTGATGGGACAAACGAGTGAACAGTTCTTGGACTCGGGACTTAATGGCTAAATTATCTTAAACTAAAGAATTTATTTGTCCGGACTTATCCCATAAAGTATCCGAACTAATAGGCTTAAGTGTTCGGATTACCAAAGTAAGCAATCTTGATTTACGGTATCAAACGTTTAAACTGACGCAATAAAAATACCGAGCAAATAAGTCTAAGAACCTCTGTCCCACAATCACATCTGTATTTTTGCTATATAAAGTAATCTCCCCTTGACTGCCGTTTTTGATACATGTATAACTATTGCACGGTTGGACCACGTCGCTACCGTCACCCTAGTGACTGAATTGGTCAGTGATGGTGTATCTATCTGATGTTCAAGGTTCGAATCTCGGTCTAGACCTGTTGAGGTTTTATTACACTCAGGACACTGTTAATAATTCTATTTTGTTTATCTCATCTTATTTTTTCTCATAAAAGTGCTGAAAGGTACGAGTTTGTTTTCACAAATGATTTTCTCAAAGCTTTAGTCATGAAAGAACAGTTTCAAATGTGAAGTTACAATAGGGAAGTGGTACGAGGCTCCTTAATTACATGTACCTCCAACAGCTACGTCAATGTTTGTGATTTATACCAAGGATTCAGGCTACTTAAGTGAACTGGCTTGATTAACGACACAAAAAACAAAACTAACTGTATCAAGTATTCAGATGCAGTGGCCGAAATCACAGGTTTAACCTAATGGGTGGAAGTATCCGGAATAAGAATGAGAAAAGTCAAAACTAAAGAGATAAAATATGAGGTCAAACTCAGTGAATGGTCTTCACTGATGAGTAAAGTATCCAAACTAAGACGGTTAAATGGTCCAGACTGACGAGGTTATCTATCTAAACTAACAAATTCAAACGACCGGACTAACATGTGACAATGTCCGAACAAACGGGATAAAAATGTATACACTGTTTATGTAAAAGTGTCCGGAACTTTATTGTAACGGTATAGTAAAATGGCCCCCGACATTTAACATAAGATACAAGTATACATTTTAAAACAATCGTGAAATAAGAAATGTCAACTTATATTAGTAATCACTCTTGTTTGTCCCAGAGCGGGGCAAGGGGTATCTTAGTTTGTCAAGAAATTAAAGTACTCAGAAAAAAACCCCATGTGGTCGGGCAGGTGACCCCGTACCTTTTACTTTCTGTTGGGGAATAGAACCCCGGGCGGTATAGTGACAGACCACCCTAAATTTGCGCCCCCCCCCCCCCCTCCCCCTCCCTTCTGGATGCAATTCTTCGTATTTATGCATCTACACGATCTCGTGCTCCAACTAATGTGTAGGGAAGCTGACAGTTTTTACTGCAATCAGACAGGCATCCTCGATACCCAGTGATTACGTTTACTTTCACTCTCTACACCCTTGGAAAATGTCATAGCAAAAATGAAGGCACGACGATTTGGTCTCAGGTAAAAAAATCTGACCAATCGCTAGACTGATACATGCCCATTGAAGATTTACAAAGGAGAGACGCCCGACAAAGGAGAGTCGTGAGCACGACATTCTTTTGATGTTTATCAAAGGATTGAACTGGTCTTCCTGTCTCATCAACAAGGTGACGTACTTCAGTTTTGCTATGACATAGTCCAGGGATGTAGAGCGCAACCCCTGGATATCGAGGATATGTGACAGGCGATGATAATCATTCCAGTCTACAGTGAAATAAGTAGTCATTATCTTTTGAATAACATTCATTAAAATGTGTTTTCTATACACCTGATTGTGTGATACCGTGCATACAATGTCGGCTATTGCTGCTTTCAGTAGACAATCATTTAAACGTATTATTGTTGAACAGGAAAGTCAATGGGATGAGCATAACACGTCAAGTAAATTTAGACTGTAAACAGCTGATGAAGAAGATAGCGCGGTTATAGGTTCATGTACAGAACATTTAATTAAGTGTTTGAAAGTGCTTATAAAAGTAGCTACACGTTAAGCGAATGCAGCTATCAACCTTTAAAATGTGTTGTGTGCTTTCACTTTTTTTAAACTTATGAACATCAAAACATTAAATGTTCTTAAGATGCGATCAGTTCATTTCGATAAATGAAAACCAGTCCGTTTCGAATTTTGATGATAACGTGGGTACTCTTTATCCACGCATTAATATGTCCATTAGGTAATTACCGGTTTGATATGGAGGTATGAGAAGTATACTACCACTTTTCTTGATAGTAATACACGAATTCATGTACCCATGAAATGGTGAATTTGTGTGTGTAGGTGTGTGTGTGATGATAGGGGGGGGGGCACTATGTTTCGGCCTCACGAAAATAACATTTTACTCAATACATTGTTTAATGAATAACGAAGTAAATAATCCAGATTATTTTGAATAATCTACGTCGACTGTGCAGCCACTTAACCCTAATATTCCGACCACTTTGTTAATCCGACCATGTTAAGGTGTAACACGACCTGTATCTAAATTCTGATAATATACCTCTGTAGTCCGGCCACTTCACTTCCTTAGTCCAGATATTTCACGGCTGTTTTTCCTTGCGCATTAAACACATGACCTCTTTAGTTTAGAAGATCAACCCCCTTCGGCTGAACACCCTACCTTATCAGTACAGACACTTTAATTCCATTTAACCGGATACATTACCTCCTTAGCCCGGCCGCTTTAACTTAGTAACCATAATTCCATTCAAACAGACACGTTACGTCCTTAGTCCGGCCGCTTTAACTTAGTAACCATAATTTCATTTAACTGGATAGTTACCTCCTTAGTCCGGCCGCTTTAACTTAGTAACCATAATTCAATTTAACCAGATGCATTACCTCCTTAGCCAGGGTGCTTTAACTTAGTAACCATAATTCTATTTAACCTGAAAGTTACCTCCTTAGTCCGGCCGCTTTAACTTAGTAACCATATTTCATTTTACTTGATAGTTACCTCCTTAGTCCGGCCGCTTTAACCTAGTAACCATAAATTATATTTAACCGGATACGTTACCTCCTTAGTCCGGGCACTTTACCTTAGTTACCATAATTCGTTTACCCTGATAGTTACCTCCTTAGTTACCATAATTCCATTTACCCGGATTGTTACCTCCTTAGCCCGGCCGCTGTAACTTAGTAACCATAATTCCATTTAACCTGATAGTTACCTCCTTAGTCCGGCCGCTTAAACTTAGTAACCATAATTTCATTTAACTGGATAGTTACCTCCTTAGTCCGGCCGCTTTAACTTAGTAGCCATATTTCAATTTAACCGGATGCATTACCTCCTTAGCCAGGGCGCTTTACCTTAGTTACCATAATTCGTTTACCCTGATAGTTACCTCCTTAGTTACCATAATTCCATTTACCCGGATAGTTACCTCCTTAGCCCGGCCGCTGTAACTTAGTAACCATAATTCCATTTAACCTGATAGTTACCTCCTTAGTCCGGCCGCTTAAACTTAGTAACCATAATTTCATTTAACTGGATAGTTACCTCCTTAGTCCGGCCGCTTTAACTTAGTAGCCATATTTCAATTTAACCGGATGCATTACCTCCTTAGCCAGGGCGCTTTAACTTAGTAACCATAATTCCATTTAACCTGATGGTTACCTTCTTAGCCAGGGCGCTTTAACTTACTAACCATAATTCCATTTAACCTGATAGTCATGTGGTGTAAAAGATGAATATCCTCACGGTGGTATATATTGATGATGTTCTGGAAATGAAATTGATGATTTTTTTGCCGTGAATGGTCGCGTTACTCGTGACGTCACAAGAACAGATCCCATTGACTGACAGCGCGAAATGTGATAACAGGTTGGATATATAAGACAAGCCTTAAATCGAAAACGTAAATATAAGTTTTAAACGCTAATGCGACTTTTTTTAATTTGTCTGCAATCCTGTGAGAAATAAAGAACAATGACTTTCCAAAGAAGGCAGTTTAATGCTTAATTATCTTATTACTTGTATCTCCTTGATCCGGACGCTTGGACTCTTTTTCAGAATACATAACCCCTAAAGTCCGAATAATTCATCTTGTTGGAATCTTGACATTACCTCGTTAGTCTTAAGATTTTACAACATTAGTACGGACTCTTTTTATCGCTAGTTTTGACATTTTACCTCATTATTCCAAATATTTCTCTTGCTTGTCCGGACACTATATCGCCATATTCCTGACACTTTACACCAGTAGACTGAACGTTTGTATTGATAAGTCCGGAAACCTTAGTCATAGGTGTAGTCGTTTTACATTTTATCTCGACCCTTTATCGTGTCAGTTTAGACACAATCATTGGTAACTCGGAAATGTCCTGTCGTCAGTTCGGAAAGCGTCCTACTTCCAGACATTAGTCTGTATACTTTCGCCAAATATCCGAACACTTAACATATTTTATCCCTACTAGCCCGGAAGCTTAAAGTCTCGAATCCGGATACTTCATCAGAGACCTTACCTTCTTCGTTCAGATTATCATGATGAATGCAATGTGTTTGGAATTTGGAAATTAACTGTTTGAATAAAGGAGGTAAAATATCCCGGCTATACCCTCTAGTTTTTAAAATGTCAGAACTAAGATAAAGGACGTTTAGCGATTAACTTCTCCGGAAAAATAGTTATAACAGACAATCAAAGTTTAGTTGCACCGGACATACGATGTTATTAAGTCAAAATTTGTCTGAAAAACTTAATTCATTTATCCGTACTCGATGTAAATGGACTGGTTCAGGTATAGACGTTCTCGTGTTTAATGAAAAATATCGGTACATATATTAAAGGGTTTTGATTTTTTCTGGGTTTAGGGCCCTATTTAGCTATACATGTAAGTTTATATAAAGATGTGCTAAATGTTAGTGTGTTTCACAGCTTAACTGCTGAACGTTTTATAGGGGAAAAGATATTTCTATGGGCTTGAGTTGAACTGTATATCCCGGCCTGGGAAAACAACCCATTGCCTTTCCCACTAGGGAAACCATTCAATACTGAAGCCAGAATTGTGGTTTTGCCAATGGATGTGCCAAGAAAAAGGGAGTTAGGAAGTAAAGAGAAAAGATAAAGATCGCATATGTTACAATACAGTGGATTCATTTAAGATGTTCTGTGGTCCCTACCGCGGGGGCGATTAATAAGTCTTAATTTCATACATGTATAGGATCGATGATTCAATAAGTCAAACGTTTCTTTTCTTACAATTTCATTATTTTATCAGTCGTTTATTTCTTAAGGCTACATAACAATAGGCACTCTTCCTTTCGAAGTTTTGAAGTAAACAGCATATTTGCATATGTTATCATAGTAATCTTTAAAATTAAAGATTTCCTGTAAACCTGCTTTTATGATACAAAAGAGTATATCAATAACTGCATTAGGCACACCCACGTTTTCAGGTAACCCTTTAAGACCTGAATATTTAAGGGATTGGTGTGCAGTTTCTATAATTTGTCAAACATCCCTCTCACAATGTTTACGGACCAACGATTATCAAATTATTTTGTAAAAAGTATACTTCTTTACTCTGGCCACTTACCTCCGTTATTCCGAGCAATTTTTTTCTCGTTAGTCAGGACACAACATGCCGAAGGCACCCAGCACAGCAATCCACCCGGTCAAATACACTGACAAAGGGTGAACCATTTGCTGCCATTCCCTTGTATGCTAAACGTTAAGCAGGGTATAAAAACCACCATTTTTCAGGACCTTGGTATTCCCTGGCCTCGGAACAGAACCCATTGATTTCCTAACCTGGGCGAACGTTCGAAACGTTTAACTCATTTAAGATTTTATTTTTGTATCTGTGAGAAATGAGAACACGGTCATATTTTTCCATAGTGACAAAAATAAAGTCTTTTGTAAAAGAATAGAGAAAACTGACAAACACTTTCACTTGCCAATTATGACGTCACTGACGCCCTCAAGACATTGGGCTACAGCATACATAATTCCATAGTTTTGGTTGTGGATGGAATGTACGTTCACGAAACCCCGTGTTTGTTTAACAGAAAATCACAATGAACAGAATAATATTGGTTAGAAGATAAATATAGCTATAATTCACTTGTTGGGTTTTTCATTCGTGCTACGAGCTTGTGAAAAATATCATCGACAATTAAAATGATACAGTATCACATGCAATTTGGTTGATATTTCAAGCAAGTATGTGGTTTTCGTGAAAGACATTTGATAATGCTGAAGACACCGTAAGATATGATGTTTTTTACATTTTTGTTACGAAAACCTACGCTGGAACGCTGAGCGACACATTAAGCTGACAATACTTGATCTGGATAATTTTACCACATGTATGTCTAGACAACCCTAAACCAAAACATACAGTCATCTCTGCAAGTATTTATGAAAAAAAAACCATAATTTGTATTCTGATTTAAGCATAGTAGGCACTATAGTTCATAAAATGACTGATGTCTCATACAGGTTTTCTCGAGTTTTGCGCATCGTTAAGCTAACCAGACTTTTACCACATGGGTCACTTTTCTAATGGTGGTTTGTAATTAGTGCTTTGGTTGGTAAAATCAGCAAAAGCCTTTTTCTAAATTATAGATTTTTTTTCAATATTTCACTGGTAAAATGTAATGAAGATTGATAACATCAAGTTCAACACCTGATTAGAGTTTTGGGTGGTCATTGGTCAAGGTTAAAGAGTCAAAGGTCACACTTGAACGCGTCTGAAGTCAGAAATCCTGAAATCATTTAGTGTTTATGTATATTAACTGATGATAACGTCAACTTCTACATCGGATTAGATTTTCTTGGTGTTCATTCGTCAAGATTAGCGAATCAAATGTCAAGTTTGATCACAAAAGGAGTGGGGGCGTTGTATACATGTATCCGTGAAAACTTCCGTTCGTTTTGTTTTTATTGTGTACACAAATATTTCGGCACGTCATAAGCTTTTAAAATTTGTATGATTCATCGTCATGTTTCAGTTTCATATATTAAGGTGTATTCAGTAATTGCACAATGAATACAGTTTTTTTAAAGTTGTAATTTAACCCTTTGGTTGGTATTTACATTATGTAACTTTTTTTTACTACTTTACGGCTATCGCAGAATGAACTCAAATATATTTCATCTACGCCCTTGCATGCAATATTTTAAATATCACATCATGATAAATAACCTGTATTATTTGGATTTTGTATAGGATGGGTTGTCAACAAACATACATGATTTATTCAATTATCAATATCTAAAACATAAACAGATACTGATCGAATAATTGTTAAAAACTAAATTTGAATGATCTCCCCTGCAATGTTTATTTAGATAATACGCTTGGAAATGACTTATCTAGGCCTAGCCTCATGTCCAATCCAATTGACCTATAAAAAGTCAATAAAAATCTATTCAAATTAAAAATGACAAATCACATGAAACCGATCTGTAAAGATTTAAAATAACAAAAAGTATTATGATGTATTTACATTTATATTAGTATGCATATTGTGCAAATTTCTTGAATGAATAAGTCTGCTTTAATCCTCTAAACATAAACAGCATATAACACCTTCAAAATAAAGAAAATGGAACAAAGTCCCACAAACTGTAGCAACGCTTAAATGTTCTGAATGTGTCGTATGTTAAAGGGTCGCCTCCGTCTCCTCCTTCCTATCTTTGACAATAAGATATAGATACAGTACTAGTCTATGTATAGTGTTTGGTTCCAGCTTGAAATATTGTATTACATGCAAAAAATAAAAAAAAAAAATTTATGCTGTGAAATTCCTGAGAAATATCACCGGTATTCAAAACAGCTCTCTCTATTTGAAAAAAAAATGTAAATACTATGCACAAACAATCATAAAGTATGGTTAATATCCGCCTAAGTAAGATATGTTGGCACTTTATCAATGTGCAAAACGACTTACAACTACATGTATCATCATGATGTTTTTCCTGACATTAATATTATAATTGTACATACAAATGTATGTTGTAATCTATAATCCCGTGAACGTCAATATATAAAAGCTCACCGGTCATAAAACAAATCCTAGACAAAAATGTTACTAAACAATTCAAAGTTACTTTGTCCCATTTGTTGCTGAAAGTGTATATTTTAATAAATGTTCTTTCATTTCGTCTTCGTTAATATCATATGGGCTCTCCTGGAGCACCTTGTGGATACGATCATACACAACACCTGTGTCTTGGTTTGGTGTCGGATTATTCCACGTTTTCATATAGCAGTGCGCTCTGGCCACACACCAGACATCTATCTGTCTAAGTCTGGTGTCAGGGCCAGAGGAAACTTGGGCTAAAGAATATCATAATCTCTGGTTACAAATACGAGACGTCGATAATAAGATTTCCGGTTCTAGGTTTTTGAATTCTATATCATCATCTAATCATGGCATAAATAATTTCAATTAACTGTTTGCGTTCAACACAAACTCACCATACAATGTATATGATATGAGACACAGGAAAGTCTGCAGTCCTACAGACAACGAAATCTTACATTTCGAAACCAGGCCATGATGATGACAATAAAATCTGTTAACTGTTCACGGCGTAATTCCCTCTAAGTGTAGTTAATAATTCAGTACATGCTGTGGCTACACCATATCAATATTATTTATAGCTAAGACCGCTCTTTGTTCTAGCAAATCAGCTGTAATAAACAACTCCATTATCAGGGAAGACTGAAATGTTACACGTTCAGAGCACTTAGTATTGAGATGACGACTGTTGTCTTACAGGCACTGAAGGGAGACAACTGGTATGGTAACAAAATAGATAACAGGCTGGATTAACAGGAATGACTGATTTTCACTCCATGTCAACATCCGTAAACAACGAGAATGAATAAAATAGATCTCAAGATTTGTGCAGAAATTTACCTTAGATTATAACGCCATATGAAAATTTCGGGGTTAGGCTTCATACGAATATCTAAAAATATCAAGTGTGAATCACACTTAAAACTTAACTTAGTAATTCATATGTTCACGAGTTTCGACAAACACACCTGGTTTACATGTTTACATGTACATGTATACATAAGAAATGAAATTAAATATTAATCTTCTCAGCGCTATAAAATAGAAGTGGTCGGATTAATGTTGTAAAATCAAAATCCTTATGATACATGTTTGACATCACTTATTAAAACATTATCTGTTAAATATGGCGTAATTTAACGTGACTGTATTACGAATATATTGTTTTGATTAAATTCATAAAAGAAATTTAAATATCTTGAGGCGACTTATTCCGTATTCTATATGTTTTATAGGCAGAACTTTAAAATATGTGTTAAGGTTTTACATAATTTAAAATATGAAAAAAACTATTTACTAATTGTTGTTCTCAATTTATCTGACACAGATCGCTACTTCTCTATGAAAAATAACCAGACGTGAAATAAATGCATGTCTGCCTTCAGTTTATTGGAAATTTATTGTTGTTCAATTTTGAAGCCATCCATTAATATGTTTGCTAACTGGCACATTAGCGTAGCATTGCGTAAGTTTTAATGTACATTATGCAAAACAAGTAATTTACTGGGAGCATCTACCCTATTTCATTACTTAATGCTAGCAAATATATGTCTTCATTACTGTATTTATTGAAGGTGTTTACGTTTATATGTTACATTTGTTATGTTTGGCATAACCTCGTACAGCCTCGAACCCAGAACCGCTTGTCCAAACATTGAAATCAATATTACCATTTCCTTGGATATAAGTCTGATTCACATTTCGAACAACATGAAATAAACGTATTATAAATTATGTTATGTCGTTTTTAAATGATTATATACACACCGAAAGATTACCCCTCCTTATCTTTAGATATGTATTTATATACTTCTCTGTTCAACATGCGAGTTACTACAGTAATCGATCATTAGTGTATTGAGCGGTATTACGTAATAATTATTAGTAGTTTTCAGAATTCGTGTTTTCCAGTAATAGTAGAGATTCAACGAATATATTACCAACTTTGACATCCTAATTGTTATAACGCGGTTATCGTTTTGTAGGTATATATGATATTATACGTTTGTCCTTACATTGACATGTGGTGTCTAGATATAAAGCAACCTGGTCACATATGTAACGACTATCGCCATCTGCTACTTTTTGACACCTCAGGTGAGCTATGCAAGATTCATCAGATCCAGGGGAGCATGTAGCATTGTATTGGTTAACTGTCAATAATTAGATTGTTTATAATTTATTAGTGTTTTTCTTCCATTCTGTGAGTGGCATTCTTTACATAGTGAACAAG
>JAULCA010439929.1:0-10774 GCA_032360845.1 Crassadoma gigantea | reverse complement strand
ATCGAATCTTTGTCAAGTTATATAGATACAAAATATGTTGGTTTTTAAAGTCAATATTGATTATACAATTTTTATTTAAAGAAAAACATTAACATTTATTAAAATAAAAAAGGAAAATAAAAAACAATCACAAGGGTGAATGATCGACAAAACAGTCTTTGATCACAGTTTTTGTATTTTTGTTTTATAGTATTTTAATCTTTCCCAGGTCCTGTTGCTGTATTTTCGTACTGACTCTGTCCTGTTCTGTTGACACTTTATAATATATACCTACCTTTTTTACTTCATTGCACTTGTGACGGAATCAATAGGTGCAGCACATTCTTTAAATTAGTCATATCAGCTCTATATCAAAGCGTGCAAAACCATTGAGATGACGAGGAAAAATCGTTTATGATCTTAATAAACAAGCTGTGAAGAAGTAGAATATGATGTGATCTGTTACACACGTTGTAATAAAGGAGTGTTTGGATGGTCTGATATTAAAATTATTGAATCGGTTTCACACTAGTTGTTAGTTTCGGCGACTCCACCCATCCTAGCACCAGTATTGTTTTGGATTGTTTACGAGACCCTATATATGCCCCACTACTCCACAGGAGCAAAGGTTTTATTTCCTCAGCCATGTACTCTGTTAATAAAATAGCACTGATCAGATACCAATCACAACTAAGTCAGGTCGACACGTGTAATTTCCATCACTCTCCGACCATGGAGGCAATGCCATGTTTCAGCGAGATGATTGCTGTGTGTTCTTAAAATGTTAAAATTGTTCACATTGTTCAAAGTGGTGTACATAAATGTTAAGATAAAAATAGATTATGTAGGCTTTGCACTTTCAGTCTTGAACTAATACCGATATACTTGCTGTTATTTTTGTTTCCTTTTTTATTGCGGTACCCTACCTTTGTAATATTAAGGGAACATGTTTTTTATGCTATTATTTATATTATCTCTATAACAGAAATGTCAATTAGCTAAGCCTATCACATACATAAAAATTGTAGAATGCAAAGTATTGTAAGAGGGTATTATTATACATGGCACTGGCATTTATTTTCAGAAATGAGCAATTAATTGGTATCTATTTACAGATAGTTATATACATACAAAGTTTCGAAATAAACATTATACTGTATTTCTACGCCGTTTGTCCCTTACAGACCGTGAACAGTCCACAGTTTTACGCCGAAAAGCTGCACCACCTTGGCGAACAGCACAACGGTTATTCCCACACAAATGGTAAGTGATTAGGACATCTAAAGTGTTGTTAGCATACTTTCGCACATTTTGATGTTAATCTATTAATATATTTTCCTAAGCGTATGAAAACAAAAACTTTAATTTCGAAAGTGATATTAAGATATACCTTATAGTAATGATAATGATGGTATCAATATTCCCGCTTCCTTCCATATTTATGTTGAAAATTACTGTTCACACGGTTTTGCCATCTGAGCTTCAGACAAACGGATCGTGATAATGTGGGAAAGCTATTGGGGTTGTTATGACTATAACTAAATGTTATGTTTTTTCATGGGAATACCGGGATCATAAGGAGTTCCATGCATATCGCCCACAGTAAGGTTTTAAGTAATTAACCCATATATAGCTCATCTTGTTAACACTATTGAGACTTCTATGCAAGTGTTATTGGAAGGCTTAAAACCAACGATGATTCTACCCTACTTTTACCAAGGCAATTACACTTTCGTGTAAGTCTGTTTATTGGTAGCTAGCTGAAAATGACCATTTTGTCAAGTAGAACAAGGCGAAATGGTGAGACGACAAGGGGATCGTATCACGAAATTCGAATATTCAAGTAATTTATGTGACTTGGTCTGAAATGTTACAGAGACATTTTTCTGCTCATTTAAGTACAAAACCTTAAGTTACTGTGCTACATGTAGCCTATGTATTAATTTTACTCTATTTTCTAATGTCAAGTTAATGTTAGTTAAGTAAAATTTAAAACATATATTAGTTGTTTTCTGTATAATTAAAATGTTTCCAGATGTTAAATTTTGAACATGCAATATCAATTCAAGTTTAAAACAAGAGTTGAGTTACGAATAAAAATAAAATCATACTTGACGATAAAATACAAAGGTTTGTTTTAGTTAGGTGTTTCGTAGAGATCTTTGTCTGGAAAAGTCAGACGTTTTGGTCGAAGGGCATTTGTGAAAAAAATCAGCATATAACTTACGAATTCCTTTCAAACAAAAAATTAAAGAAAATGTAGGGGTATTTTTTACATGTGGTTTCCTATCCCAGGTTCATAATTAATGGATATTTGCATTTAATGAAGCTGGCATTTCTTTAAATGTTTACCTCCATACTTGAGTAGCCTATTAGACCAATGAAAGAAATATTAAGACATTTTCTACATCAAACATGATATTACCAGAGGGGTGTGTTATAAACATATCATTAATTCTCTTGAAGTGTGAGGCCTATATTTCTAATACTGAGTGTATATAAGAAGATTCGGAAACAGATACTTACCAATGAAAGGTACCAACTCCTCCGTGTCCGTACTTATATCTTATCTGGTAACTACGGACGGTGTGGCTCACTTTGATCTTCGCCTGTCCTCCTCAGTATGAAGGCTACCAGGTTTTATTTCAGATCAAATGATTTAAAAATGTCAAAAGATGGTTGCGTTTATTTCTAAAACATTGTTGAGTTTTAAGTAAAAGAAATTAAGCATTTTAAAAAAGTTTAATACCTATTTAACATTTGATTTATACGATAGATGTTGTCTGCAAAAGGTCAGTGTACTTTAGTTTTGTACGACAATAATAACAAAGGAGACAAGGAGTTTGTATTTGGTTAAATTAAATTGCTAATGATGTGTTTGAAAGAAAATACTTCATTAGTGTATTTAAATAATACTTTGTTATTTTTCAGGTTATGAGCAACAATCGTCTAACGGAGTGTCAAGTCTCGACTGCCTTTCTCTCATTGTAGAGAGCATCAGTTCTCAAGGCTCTTCACATATGATGAATGGAATGCCACCAGGTGAACGCCCTTTATAGACCCGAGGTAACATTTTTACCGCTTAGGTAGATCTTACGTCCACACGCCCGTATCAATGGCTACCATTTCGGGTGTTATCATAGACAATGGACGAAATTATGTGCCAAATATGATGTTATGGAGGACTTGATATGAAGAGGACGTAAAAACGATGATGGCTTGACCGCTTCATAAATGACACTTATGTTAAGTGATATGATTGATACGGTGGCCAAAGGCAAGCAATGCATCATTATACCAGGATAGTGTTTTTGGTGCTGAATAAGAATCCCCTACATTGATGCAAAACTGAAACATAATATGTTTTCACATTATGGTGATTTGTTTTGGTGCTACAAAATGAACGTTGCTCAATATACCTATAAAAACATGTTTATTGTATTGAATCGATCACAATAAGCCTACATATGTAACTTTTCAGGATTGTTCTGTACATTTAAAATGTTCTAAACAGTTCAGTTTAATTTTGCTGCTCAGTATATTATGAGTAAAAAGCAATATACAATACTCAGTACATAGTAACAAAGATCAAATTTGTTCTATATTCAACGAAAACAATCAATGGTTCACTCTACACAAAACATATAATTAACTGTTGTCTGTATACAAACAACAACATATAATTAACGGTAATCTGTATAGATACAACAATGAAAATTAACGCTTATCTGTTAACATACAACAAAAGAAAATTGTTATCTGTTTAACAACAACATACAATTAACTGTTATTTATATACATACAACAACAGAAAATTGTTATCTGTATACATACAATAACATACAATTAATGGTTATCTGTATACATACAACAACAGAAAATTGTTATCTGTTAAACAACAACATACAATTAACGTTTATCTGTATACAAATAACAACAGAAAATTGTTATCTGTAAACATACAACAACAGACAATTAGCGGTTATCTATATGCATGCAACAACAGACAATTAGCGTTTACCTGTATGCATTGCTTTCTGTACGGACTTAAAAAATATAAATGGTGCCCATTTTATAAATCACCATAATACATGGTGTCAAGGCAGCATTCAATATTGTCTAGTGAACTACTTCGTGGTCCTTATAGGATTAATCATGGGAAAAATACGTTTTGATAATAGTTTCCCGATAAAAACAGGTTAACTATTCGCCCTAATTTGTATCTCTTTGTAAAAGTTACGCATAGCATTTAATTCTGCTTAATTATACTTTATTTTTAATTTATTCATGTGTTCAACATTTCATTATATTCAATGGGTGAAAACCCAAAATATCATTTCATCGAAATGTCTTCAGATTCTTATACATATCAAGATCGCCTTTCTCTTCAAAATCTATTTTTGTCACGTTTGATGTTACTTAACTGTATGTTTAATGAAAAAAAAACATATTTAATATGTAAATATTATTCAAAGTGCTAAATGATACAGTCTTATGTTTGTCTCTGTCCATACTTATGTGTGTGTTAGTACGAAACGTTGTCATCTAGATGGAATATATCAAATATCGAATGGCCTTGCTTTGTTTTAATACACAGTTCAAATGTTTGGAGTTATTAAAACATAAACGGTTCGGAATCTGTTTTTAGACCACACTTTGAAATTCGTTCCTTAATGTGATTATTGAAACTTAATTTAATTTAAAAAATAATGAATAATTATTCCATTTACAAATTCATAGCATTGCTTTGCAAATATGCAGTTTGAAAAAATATCAAATTTTTAAAACACAAATGAAATATGCCTTCTGACACTTGAGCTATGTGCTTAGAACTAGTGGCGTTCTGAATTTGATTTCAACATTGTCTTTGGTTTTATTTGAACTGTTACTATTTTTGATTTATAAAAATAAATTTCATGTTTTAAAACTATTTTAATTATTTATTATTTCTTCAGTTATGCGTACAATCAGAATCTTACTAATAATGGAGTTTTGATTAAGAACTTACGCCTAGATCGGATTAAAATATAGATGTAAGGGTGATAGATTATCATCTGTAATTTAATCAGATCGGTTTCCACTAAGATAAACAATACATTTTTACACCCAACGGTTATTACACAAAAAGAATGTCTTGTCATAAATATTGCTTTTAACTATAGATTAAATTAATCGTTTTAGATAATCTACATCTATGTTGATAATTTCTTGTGTTTGTCAATATTATTTGACGATAAAATAAAGAGTTAGATTAACCGACAAAAATCAGTTGAAGCTGTTGATGTTGCACAATCTATATTTTTAACAGATTCTAACAAGGCAAACAATTCAAATTGTTTTATCGGAACGAAGCATATAACTTGAACATGCAAGTATACTACTTAACTTTTAAAACAACTGCTATTATTTGCACCTATATGGTGACGTTTTTGTTAGTTTAAACAATTTTTCAAACGCTACTTTATGTTACTACTCTATCCTAGTCACTCAAGAAAACCCCAATCATTCGATCTCATTAAGATTTTCCTTTCCTATTTACGCCTGCTCAAATACTTATGTAATTCATTTTAGTTTCATCTTTGTCCATGTTAACGCGCATGTTTTTCATAAACGAACACAGCGTATATTTAGAAACAAATAATTTCCTCTCGTATTTATAACTTATAACTGGAACACTATCGGAAAGGCAAGAAATAATATATATAAGTGCTAATATTGGTTTAAAAATAAATAAGATTCCTTAGCAAATTACCTACAAATTAATTCTGCACAAATAGACTCCCTTTTTTCCTTTTCATCAGTAACTGTCACTTTCATTTAAAGACAGCATATTGATTTAGTTATAGTCTTCAGTATGATAGGATTCTTTAATACTGTTTTAGTATTTATATTTAAAAATTCATTTAAAAATCAAGAAAATGGGCTTGTCAACACTCCGTACATAACACATATATCAGACGTGTTACGAAAGATACAGTTTTTACATCTAAGATGTTTTCGTTTTGTTGGATAGGCCTGGTAAGTAGGAGATAGAGACATCAAGTCTCCTTTGTTTTTCTACAACACAATAGATAAATAAAATACGTAGGGAGGATCGTAATTCCGCGACTATCTATGGCATTTGAAATCTGTTCGTCTGGTTTTCATTTTTGCAAAAGATAATTGATTTGAGAAGTTTTTCTTTCTTTTTATCTTAATCGGATTTGCTTGTCATGAATAACAATTTATTAGCATATTTTATGGTGATGTTGTTACAACCTAACATACTTGAGTGATATGTTTTATCTAGGCGATTTTGTTTTACTTATCTGCGTAAATACAAGTGTAGAATTATAATAAATAATGTCTGTGAAAAATAAATAATCCAGAAGAGATTTTTGCCTGAACTACCCAAAAATGAGCGAAAGCGTTAGCAACATTGATTTCTAGTTTGTTTATTTATTAAAAAATGTAGATAAATATATAGTTGATCCCTGTTGATTTTAGTTTTATAAAAGTCATCGCTGGAATAAATATAAGTAGATCGAATACAGATAAATTGTATAACTAAAAGTAAAACTTAACGACAATTCTGTTTTGCCTTATTCACCAGGCAGTTGGCTTCAAATAAATTAATTCGTATGGTGCTTCAGACACAACAGAGCATAAACTTTAAAATAAGAGAGCGTGTATATCAGTGATTAGTTTGAAACTCACTACCACTTAGGAGTATTAATTATCAAAGGATATGTCCCAAGATATCAATCGAATAAACGGTTATATAAGCTTTGAAACATACGGGAAAATGAAAGTATTTGTGATAAGAAAATCCGTGTTATTATCCGAGCAGTCAATGCCGATTACACTGGGCCTGAGGTGATGTACTGTAGTAAAATGGCTGCATATCTATTAAAAAATTACTATAACGTAAGTAAAAATAATGTAAAAGGACTAATCGAGGATTGTTAGGAATCACGTGAATAACATACCAGGTGTCTGACGGGAGGTCCATTCATTGGCTGATAGCGTAGATAGACTTTGTGATGCGTTAGATGGGATCCTCTGATGTTCATAATCAGTATTTAAACGTAAAACCTTTGAAATTTGAAGAAAATTTTCAGAAAACGTTTGATCTTTATGTTGCAGCTGCATGAACGTTGAGACAAACAAAGTGTAAACGTTTTGATACTTTGCCGATCAGGTCACCTAAGGAGCAGTAACTACGGCTTGCTTTTGGTCTCTAACCATATTGCACGTGCGGTTCTCTTAATACCTTCAAATGTACTGTTTTTTCGATAGCTCTTAATCTTTATCTAAGATCTCGGTAAGTATGTATAATGATGGCGTGCTGAGTACTTAAGAAGTTTCCTCAAAGTTTCAAATTGCTCAAGGTTCGTAAAGGAAAGCTTCGTTTTGCTTATTGCCTCTTTATGTCGCTTTATATAGGAAATTATTGCATGCTATCTGCAGGTCGCATTTCGTGAGATGAGGAGATAAAGAAAGCGATATAAAGCAAGGGAGAAACCCACGATGACAGGCATACCGCAATGATGGATTGGACGTGGCGATAACCCGAGCTCGCTCTGGGTGCTACGTATGCCCAAGGAATATCTTACAATAAACTGGCATCAAAGGCTTGCTCATGCAGAGATAGAGCTTATGAAATGAGAAAGATAAGTCAGCTCTCCTTTCAGTCCTTTGTCAGATCATCTTTTCTTTTCCTTTTCATGTAATAATAACTCTCCTATCGATGACGAAAAATAATTACCGAAAATGTTATAAAACATTATAAGCTCTCATACAAATAATTTGGCAACGTTTACGTTTCTCCTGAAAAGGGGCAAAGGTAAACATTGTAATATGTTTATTTGTTATGTTTACGCAATTTCACTCTGGCACGATCTCAAATCAGTAAGATGAATGATAAACGAGTGCTTAGAGATACATTGTGTTTTAGATCTATGAAAGGGATAGTAATTCCAATCTCTGGATAAGGATAAAACGATCAAAACGTTAACGTTGCTTGACATATAATGCTAACAGGATGACACTTTCCCTGTTACGCATTCCAATATGATAGGAAATATTTCTAATTAGACAGAGTATACATGTATCTTTATAATAGACTAAAGTTTCTATGTAAAATAGTATATGTTTTATTACTTAATAGCAGGTACTGTGAAGTCATTTATTTCGTACTCCTTCAATTTCATGAAAATTCAAAAAAAACCTCATGATTTTGTGAAGGATATAAAGGTACTTCTAAAACTTCATTTTTAACATGAATATATTACATGAATATTGTCAAACCATTGTACCTGTCAACAATGTTTTTAGCACACATGAATTCATGGATAAGTAGTATCAATAAAATAACAAAAATAAATCATAGTATTATTTATTTCATACCATTATCAAATACATATTTTAAATTATACAATATATGCCATACGATTATCTTCCAAATTAATGGATTTATTATGAAAATCTGTCAGTTTGATTTTTTCTTGAATAGCATTTTGCGTTAGAAAAAAACATTCCGATAACACGTGGTCATGTTTTGAAGACAATCTAATCCAGTTACAAACACTTTGATGTTATTTGAAAAAGAATCATTGAAACTTGCACGTGGTCACTGTAAATAATTTAATCCAGGGAATGTTGGTACAAGCAAAAATAACTACGTTCCTCATTTATTTAAAGAAAAGTGATATGTATGTCTGAGATTTCGTTTTAGACTATCAGTCGCTAACCATGTACATCAAAGTTCAGTTGAGATACTATTTCCACTCCTAATTATTTGTTTCTCCACAAAAATGGTCAAACCTTAAAAAAGACACGTGCTCTTGGTAAACAAATAGTCCATCGTCCACCTAACGACAGTTCATTGATATCTCGTTTTCATCTCCACACTAAAAGGAACATAAAATATATTTTATCCACCTCATTAGAGCCTATAATTTGGCTAGCGTTTCTCGGTCTTTACCTTCGACCCTTGTTAGAAGAAACATCTTTATCTGTTGCGGGTTCTCGCGTTCCAAACTACATACAATAAAGCTTGCGAAGGCAAGATAGTGCGACAGGGGATACGACGGGAAGGGAGGGTATATCAGTACAAACTTGACCAGTAACTACTGTTTTACGTACCTCACAAGTTGATCCCTACAAGCTGGGACTGGTTACCTAAAGTTTTGTAAGCTCATCGAGGTCTCTGAAAAAAGTAACTGTATTAACGGTCGCCTTTGTTATATACAAAAAAAATGCCTTTTAGTAAAGCAAACGTTCGCTTTGCGCCTTATTGTCTTAATTTTTCTTTTTTTATCATTTTAAACAAAGCTGCTTAAAATTTCTGTCTTAGAAATGTTTGTGTGACTACCATTGCTATGCTAACATGACTCCAGTAATAAGTTGTGTCTTGTGCCTACGCGTGCCAGTAGACATTCACGTAATATAAACCGATACACACTTGAATAAAATCGGAATTTAAAGTACAAATTCCTGAATTTATTTCTTGTGTTATTTGTCAATTTCGACTTTTTGTAGATAATATAAATTTACTGTATTACAGAACAAAATTACTCACAAAAGACGACGATGATATACTATTTTAACGGAAAGTATGTTACAGAAAATGGCGATAATATAGGCAGGAACGGGTCGTTTATCATAAGTGTTAAGATTAGAGCAGGTCAACGATTTCTTTCGAGGGCGAACACTACTCATAAACATCGGTACTGAGTAAGGATTACCAGTCAGGGCGCAGGAACATGTCAACGGTTATTTAGTCACACGGGTGTTACAATAGAGAACCAGATTAAAGAAAAAAATATTAATATACGTTTATATATACACACACATAGATCCCAAAATTTCAAATAGTTGCGGAGTTGATGTTTTGAAATGATGTTTTTCACATTTTATTATAAGACTGTGGTGTGGATACCTCGAAGTGTACGTAAATGTTTGCTTTTGAATGATGCAAAATACATTCTCATTATCTCACTACAACAAAATGAAAACAGATTATCAGTACAACTTTATGTCAGACTCATTATCATAACAACTAGTTGTATTACCTATTCTCATTACAACTTCATGTAAGACAAATTCTAAATACAACTAAATGCAACAACTTTTCTCATTATAACTTTATGTTAGAGACATTCTCATTACAAACAAGTGTAGTGCCAATTCCCATCAAAACAAAATGAAATACCCATTCTCATTAAAAGAAAATTTAAGACATTTTTATTTTAACTAAATGTAATACTCATTAGCAACACAACTAAATGTAAGACATCTTCCCGTTACAACTTAATGGTAGACACATGCTTCCATGTACAATAACCGAACTATCAATAAACTGATGCACCGAGCAACACTTGCAACAACATTGGTTCAGTTCGTGTAACTTTCAAGCTAATTGTTATTGTTTAATACTTACGTTCTGTCTGGGTGTAATGACAAAATATTATTTTATAAGTAATGATTTAATTACTCGAACATTTCATATGGATGTATTAAATACATTTCTAAATCGGCATAAGATGTAAGGACAAATTCAATGTTTTAGGTCGACGTGACCTACATACAGTCCTTAAATGTCTAAGGTTGATGTAATCTTAATACAGTTTTGTATTTGACAGGAGATGTAGCGACGTATTGACCGTGTCTCAGGTCGAGTTGACCTACATACATTCCTGAATTTGACAGAAGTAAAGACGTATTCACCGTGTCACAGGTCGAGATGACCTACATACATTTCTGAATTTGACAAAAGATGTAAAGACGTAGTCACTGTGTTTTAGGTCGATGT
>JAULCA010439907.1:0-10774 GCA_032360845.1 Crassadoma gigantea | reverse complement strand
AAGTAATAGAATTATATAAGAATATAAATTCAGATATAATTAAAACTTAACATTGCAAAGACTTGCATGAAATACAATTCTAGCATAACTACAGCTAAAGATGGTGCTGTAAAATGTATATTAAATTTATTGTACATGGGCACAATTATCAATATTCAAATTGTGAAATCAAGAAGTATATTCATAGTAATTAACAGACAACATTGCAAAGATTGTAAGCTATCCTAGAATTACTACAGATCTAGACACAATCATTTTGTATGAACTTGATTACATTGAGGATACAGCATATACAGTACTGAAAATACATGTATGGATCACACTAGAATCAGAGATATGATTAGTTTTAAGTAACTCAAATTCTGCTTAGGAGGTCTAGAGTACTATTTTGCATGAACATGTTTGTTTCCATTGTCTTCCATATATATTATCATTTAATTTTTACTCATGTCTCAGATCATTTACATTCTTATATTGTTTATACATAAAGCTTCTTCACATTTCAGTTAATGAATAATAAATGAATTAAAATTTGACAATTTACATTATGTAAATGTCTTATGTCAGTGAGCCTGTTCTGATTACAACAGATGTATGCAGTCGGAAAATGCTAAGTTGGTTTTCACCAAATATGAAGAAATGTTACGACTTCTCAGTGGGTAAGTGTAGAGTGTTCTCTGTATTGCTGGAGTGCAGTTTCTATTTATTATTAACCAAGATGTTAAGAAGTCTATTATCAAGTTTATAATTTACAAAATTGTAATCTTAATTATTCATTGCTTAAAAAGGCCGAGTATCAGTATCAATAAACATTCTGCCCTGTTGTCTGTATTGTTCAACCAGCCAGTTAAAATTGGCTGGTCAGTGGATTTTGACAGTAGTTTACTATTAAAACAAATGACTTCCATTCCAAGTGCACATTTACAAATGCATTTTTCAGGTTGTTTTAGACAGCATTGTTCAACAGAACAAGTGGTTGGTTGAATAATCATCAAGTGATAATTGCTCAAAATGCACAACTGTTTTTCATCAGTATCCACAATACAGTTATTCATTTGTGACTCCAGACAGACTGGTGAAGATTTGACCTAAGATATTTTACTGTTCATTTGTGACTCCAGATAGTCTAATGAAGATTTGACCTAAGATATTTTATTGCTTACAGTGCAAGTTAAAATGCTTTCAACTGAATAAAAAACAAATCTAGTTTTGAGATTTTCCCCATCTGTTTCAACTATCATATCTAAGGAAGTGCCGACATTTTAGTTTGTCCTTACTTGGTAACGATTATGAGTCTCGCTGGGTATAAAAAGTGCAATACCTGTCAAACCGGTTATAAATAATTTTACAACTGTCCGTCTTGCAATTCAATGCACCACACGCCCTGATTGGCAATTGATACAAAAAATCAAACACAATCACCAAAGGCTTTGAAACACTATCAAGCTAGTTGTCACGTATAGCACATTCTTGAAACTTGTGTATCCAAAATATATTATTGAAAATACTTCAATAAATCTCATATGTGTCATCATTCTTTCACATGCATAAAACTACAATCATACAAGAAAACTTTATTGGATGCTGTGTCCAGCATTCATTGCGGTCCTCACCAAGCCTGGACAAATCAAAACAAAACAACAGACTTTCTTCTTCTGTAGAAGATCTTTAAATGCTGTGTTGATTATTTTATTTTGGTTTTGTATTGATCAAAGTTGAATAATGAAGGCTCTGTATTACTTGCCATGCCTTAAGTTGTTTTACAATAATAATTGCAATTATGGAACTAGTTATAAACAACATAAATTGTACAGTGTGGTTCTAAAGTGTTATGTTATAGAAAACTAGAAAATCCAGAGATAGGTTTTCCCATGCCTTTTCACATTTAAGTTAAAAAATTAAACATTAACTTAGTTGGGAAAGGTGAGTGTTGTAGTGTTATAGCATGTCAGCTTACCACTCTAAGAATGATGCAGATCTTATTTCAATGTAAGAAAGTATATAACACTATATAACATTCAATGGGCGTATATTGTTCCGCCCCTAGGTACTCTTGTTTTTTTAGATTTCATGTGCTTATCTCAATGTTATAAGTACATATTTTCATGAATTCTTGCAGATGGGATGAGGACATATACAAGGAATGGATAGCAGGTGTCAGCGAAGCCTGCTCTTTCAATCTTAGCCAGTCACTGTTGATGAGAAATGAAGAAACCAAGTTAGTTTCTGTGAACTTTGATCCCCAGCTGACAGCTGTGCTGCGGGAAGTGAAGTATTTGGAAGCTCGTGAAAAGGAAGAGATACCTGAAAGTGCCAGTACTATATTTACAAGGAATGACACTCTTTGGAAGTTTGTGACAAACTTAGATCTAACTGTACACCTATACAACAAAGTACGCAAGACTGTTCTGGAAGTAGAGTTCCCACTGATAGAGAGCCAGCTTCAGGACATAGATCAGGAACTGGAACAGGCTGAGAAGACCTTGAACTGGAATGGGGAAGGTATACTTACTCAAAAACAAACACACTTGACTTTCTAATAGATTTTAATTATCCCCCGCTTTCACCGAAAACAGGGCATATTAATTTGGGTTTGTCTGTCTGTCAGTCTGTCTGTCACGTTTCAATGTTTGTGTACTTCTGTCTTTCCACCCATCCCGGGCACTCTTTGGTTTTCGTGTGATAATTGCTGTAGATATTTCTAACTTCTGTATAGGATTGTTTTTTTCTTCGAGTTTTAAGCTATACATAATGTCTCTACAGCATGATACTCACATGTTTAAACCTAACCTAAATAATGTTTACCTACAATATATCCAGCGAGCTTGGGATATAAATTCCACAATTTGCTTGTTATACCACAATTGACATTATCAGAAGTCATGTTGCTGCATCCCCCAAATTCTATGGGTTTCATTCTCTTTACTCTTGGAAAATGGCATGACAAAAGTGAAGGTTCTATATGCACCACCTTTTGGATGATACAAATATACTAGTTTGATCCTTTGATGTTCATCAAAAGAATCATGTGGTGACATAATATCAAAACTGACTGGCATTAAAGTCCAATGTCTCTTCTCTGTAATCTTAAAAGGACAGGTTTTCAGCTTAGCAATTGGTCAGTTTTTAGCTCACCTGTGAGCTTATGCAGTGGCGCGGTGTCCATTATCTGTCCGTCTATCTGGTGTCAATATTTTACTTTAAACAACTTCTTCTTAATTACCAAAAGGCCTAGGGTGATGATATTTGGCCAGTAGCTTGCTTGAATGAAGGACTACCAAGTTTGTACAAATGAATGAACTTCACTCATATTCAAGGTCACAGGGGTCAAATTTATTTAAAATCTTTCAACAACTTTTCTGAATTACCATGAAGCTAAGAAATTTGATATTTGGATGAAAGGTTATCAAGTCATTTGAATGACCTTGACCCACTTTAAAGGTAATATTTGGTCAGATATGTAAATGACCTAATCTTATTAAACAAAAGATCTAGGATGGTGATATTTGGCTAGTTCCATGCTGAAATGAAGGCTTTAAAGTTTGTTCAACATAATGACCTTGTTCAAAAATCAAGGTCACATAGATCAAATGATTTAAAATCTTTCAACAGGTTGTTTTTAATGACTTATAGTCATTAATACTGATATTTTGCCTGTGGCTTTATTTAAGATCACCTTTAAGGCTAGAAGTATAAGATAAAACCAGGTAAGCGATGCATACCCATTGGGCCTCTTGTTTAGCTCACATGGTCTGAAGGACCATGGTGAACTTATGCCGTACAACCGTGTCCATATGCGTCCATCAGTCTACCTTTGAAATGCTACTAGATCCGAAATACTTTATGGATTTTGATTAAATTTGGCCTGGAACATCCTTTGGCAAAGGGAACTAAATTTTGTATAAATGACGAGTGTGGGTGTAGGTAACAGGGCCAAATAGGGAATTTGAGGTATAAATCTTCAAAATCCTTCTACTTCCATACTATTAGAGTTTTTTAATCCAAATTTGGCCTGGACTATTCTTGGGCAGAGTTGACTCAATTTTGTATAAATGGAGGGTCTTGCCCCTCTTGTTGAGGGGAATTTTAGGTTTGAATCTTCAAAATATTTCTTCTTGAAGTTCTTCAATTCCATAAAAGGGATTTTATCCAAATTTAGCCGGAGCAGCCATTGGCAAGACAGACTCAATTTAAAGGGAGAATGTGTCCCTCTCTCTCTCTGGGGGCAGAGGTGCAAGACCCCATAGGGGGAGCACAGTAATAAATTATTAAAAAAAACCCTTCTCCTTTAGTATGATTTGAGAGATGAATTTTGTATAGAGCATCCTTGGGCAAAGGGGACTTAATTTTGTATAAAAAGAGGGTTGCTTTTAGGGGGAAGAAAGAAGGGACCTAATGAGGAATGGATGTTGCTAAGAGGCAGAGCCAATATTTGGAAAAAGATGTTATATGTAATAAGAATAAGTTTCCATTGATCCTTTATTATCCAGGTGAGAAATACAAGCCCTCTTATTAATACCTGACACCAATCAAATAGCTAACTTTATGCCTTCCATACTGTCATGACCTATCCAGGGCTACAGAGAATGTAGTTTAGGGTACATAACCCCTTGGAATTTTGAAGATGTGTTGCTATTCATACTCCTAATGGTCTGATCTACTAAAGAAGACATAACACAAGATTTGAATTTCTCATGTATAATATGTGGTACCAATATATATATAACTCAAATTAAATATAAATACAATAAGAAAATGAAGTCTATTGTAAAATTGCAGTATTGCATTTTTGTATCCCCAGGTGTGTGGGAGTATATTGAAAAGACAAGAGACCATGTGATAGACTTAGAAACCAGAGTACAAAAAGCCAAAGATAATGTGGAAGAGATCAAGAAACTGATGAACACCTGGAGCAAACATCCTTTGTTTGAAAGAAAGGAAGACAAGCATGAGACCCTCCTGAACTTGGAGGACAGGAAAGACCGTATCAACAAGCGGTACACAGAGATTAAAAATATCGGAAACAAGATACATGAGCTTCTCAAGGTAGGCAAACATGGATCAGCAACAAAACATGAATAAAATACCCACCTAGCTTTATTTTTGTGCTTTAAAAGGGGTAGGGATTTCAGCAGATCGAAACTAGGAAAGTGTTTTAGCATTATGAAACCACTGAAAAACTAGTTTAATATCAGTGTTTATTCGTTGGAATTGGAAAGTACAAATTTGACTTTGGAACAATGTAAACAAATTGTATATTATTATTCAATGCAATTTAAAAATGATAACATAATTTTCTCTTTACAGAAAAACCTTGAGTTCTTCAAAGCAGATGCCTCTTCTGATATATGGAAAGCTTATGTCGACTATGTGGATGAAATGATTGTAGATGGATTTTATGCCACCATACACTGCAGTGTGAAGTTTATGTTGGACAACACAGACAGCAAAAATAACCCTGACTCTCTGTTTGAGGCCATGCTGGAACTGCAAGCCCCAGAGATGATCTTCCAGCCATCATTAGACTATGGTGTGGCTGATGGTTTCTATGACCTTGTAGATGGACTGATTGGAGACATCTATAAACAAGCCTCCCTGATACCCCGTCTGGCTGCACACAGTGGCCAGGAACACTATCAGCCCGATCTTGAGGACATGGAAGAATTATCAGAAATGCGTCAGGAACTGATGGACCGCATGACAAACATTATGAACAAGGCCTGTGAATACAGAAATTCATTTGATAACTACTCGTATCTTTGGACAGATGACAGGAATGAGTTCATGCGTCAGTTCCTGCTATATAACCATGTCCTCACAACTGAAGAAATTGAGGCTCATGCTGAAGAAGGTGTACCAGAAAATCCTCCAACTCTCAAGCAATTCAAAGAACAGGTGAATTATATTTGGTATTTTGGATGTATAAGTTGATGAGGAAACAACATTTTTAGGTCACCTGAGTCATTAAGATGACCTATTACAATTGTGTTTCATTGTGTGTTGTCCGCAAACAAGTAAAGCAGGGTTGGGTATTACTGAACACTTAAGGGGAAAACCTGTTAACAACAAAAAAGTGTGTTTTTACACACTCAGGTGTGTACAACATCAATTTACTATAAGGCCTTATTTCTACCAATAATGGGTTTTATTTGGAGGGATCATTTCATTATAAGGATCGTTCTATTACTTACATGGATAGTAGTTACTGAATCAATCGTCTGTTAATGAACACCGTATAGGCTACTATTCAACAGTTCTGTTATTTCTTATAAAATATCCATCAAAGGTGTATAAATTAAATCAAACAGTTCTAAAATAAACATTTCCGTTACTTCTAGGGATTTACCAATAGTGGTTGTGTACTACCCTTTCCCAAGTGTAATTTAGTTGTTGTTTAAAATAATCTTGAATTCCCGAATTTAATAATAAAAGAGAATGCATCATAAATGAGTTAAATACTTGGTATTATTGGTATGACCAAATTTGTTTTGATTGCAAAAGCAGGCCCCTGGTTCTCACGAAAGGGTTGACCCATGTTGG
The DNA here is from genome assembly GCA_032360845.1 of Crassadoma gigantea. Taxonomy (NCBI): domain Eukaryota; kingdom Metazoa; phylum Mollusca; class Bivalvia; order Pectinida; family Pectinidae; genus Crassadoma; species Crassadoma gigantea. The sequence goes on along the minus strand of JAULCA010439907.1, from coordinate 4,234 downwards.
GGCTAGGGGGTTAATGGGCCATAAGTGATCACAGAATGCAAATTACTTGTGAATTTACACCAAACTTTGATGAAATCATGCTTATGTTATGAAAATCAGAACTCATACTTAGGAGAGGGCTAAACCACTAAAAGTCTTGAGGGCAGATTTCTTCTTTCACTATCCAAATATTTGTGCTTACATCACTTTAAAACTTAATGAATAATAATAATAATAAAATTAATCTATAACATATATATGTATTTCATATTTAATATCAATGAATTTTTTATTTAACATTAATGAATTGTATATTTTCAGATTGACACATATGAGAAAATATATGAAGAGGCTGAGCATGTAGAACCAATTACGATATTTGAAACCTGGTTCAGAGTCAACTCAAAGCCATTCAAACAAGCTCTTCTTAACACAATCAAGAGATGGAGCTTCATGTTCAAACAGCATCTGATTGACCATGTGACCAACAGGTGGGCTAGCTATGAACATATAAAACTTCATTATTCAATATGTATGTTTTCTTTTTCTGAAAATGATATATATGTATAAATAATTATAAAATTCCCCATTCCACTGGAATTGTGTAAAACAAACCCTAAGTGTATCAATAAGTAGGAAGTCAATAGCTGTCTGATCTACTGATGTATGTTGTAGCTTGCGTGAACTTGGTGACTTCATCAAGTCAACTGATGGAGGATTGACCAAGCATGTTGAGGAGGGAGACTACACCGGACTCGTTGACTGCATGGGCTATCTATTTGCTGTCAAGGAGAGACAGGCCACTACAGATGAAATGTTTGAACCTTTGAAGCAGACAATTGAACTTCTCAAGACCTATGATCAAGAAATGCCGGAAGAAGTTCATTTGCAGCTCCAGGTAAACAATGCATTTTCAATTTTGTTCAACCATCTGTTTGTAACCAGCCTCTTCCAGTTTTCACCCTCTGACTTTTATTTATGTTGCCATGTTGTTTCTATAGAGTCATGTGTCTACTAGATCTTGCAAGATCTTACAGCAATAGATCTTTCTGTTAAATATGGATTCCATATTTCAATGAAAAAAGTCTATAGTATGAGAAATTTTCAAAAACTATTGCGACAGAATTCTTTTTTTTGAAATTTGCTGGAAATAAACTTGACATATATAAGTAAATAAATATCTAAGCATGGAATGAAATTTTCATAAAGGATTTCATAATGCATGAATTTTATTTGTTGTCAGGAATTGCCAGAACAGTGGAACAACACCAAAAAGATTGGCATCACCGTCAAGCAACAGGTGGCACCTTTGCAAGCCACAGAAGTTGCCAACATTCGCAGGAAAACAGCAACCTTTGACGTAAACCAGCACAAGTTCAGAGAAAAATTCCGAGGCATACCACCTTTCAGATATGACTGTGAAAAGGCATACCAACATATAGACAAAGTAACTATTTACATTTCTGTATTATGTTCACTTTTCTCCACCATCAAACAGGTATCAACACTTCTGGTCAGGAAAAGATTAATAGAATCTTCCCCTACATTGAGGCTCTGCCGAGGGTTAAACAACCATAAAATTCACAGAGGGTTGGCGATTTTTCTGTTTCACCCTCAAGGTAGGAGATGATTATTTTCCTCCCATCCTATTTTTCAGTCACAACTCCATCGACAGTAGTCGGCAATGTTTTAAATAAAAACTCATATGGGATATGAAAATTGTCATTCACTTTTGATGACGTTACCAATACTGGTTACACATTTAAATGACGTCACAATAGAACATGTGCTAATCGGCACAAGGCTATCTCCCCAAAGGGGGTGACAAGCTGATATTTCCTGGCTAAAATGAGAGACAAACCTGTGAAGGGTGTGACGGTGTCTTACTCTAGGGTAAAGACATGGGAATTCCCCTTAGTCATAACAATAGCATGATGTCACTACTTTGTCAAAAAATTTGTAATGTATAGTGGGTCTTAGAGATATGTTTTAGCAGAAATGTGTTGCATACCATCATAAATACTAAAAAGATTTCAAGGTGCAATCTTTTGGATCACGATAAATGGTAAACAAGAAATTGTTACTGCGTCATAATAGCTCTTTGTAGCATACTTTAAATTGTATTTGTTGTTTCTTAAGAGGCTGTGCAATGAAAAAGTACATAAGATAAAAGATAATTCTCTAGTTTTCTGGATTGTTAAGACTATGTTTCAACTAATATATTTGAAAATTTCAGTACCATGAAGAGATTGCTGCCATGGAAAAAGAAATGAGTGAGTTGTTGGATTCTGCTGGGTTGTTTGAAGTCAATGTGCCTGACTTCAAGCAATTGAAGCAGTGTCGTAAAGAGATTAAGCTTCTAAAGACTCTTTGGGATTACATTGTCATGGTACGCAGCAGTATTGATGACTGGAAGACCACACCATGGAAGGACATCAATGTGGACCAGATGGACATGGACAGCAAGAAATTTGCCAAGGACATCCGAACTCTAGATAAGGAAATGAGGGCCTGGGACTCATATCTGGGACTGGAAAACACAGTCAAGAACATGCTGACTTCTTTGAGGGCAGTCAGCGAGCTCCAGAATCCTGCCATCAGGGACAGACATTGGCAGCAACTTATGGCAGCAACAAAGGTAAGATTCTCTATTTCTAGTCCTGGAAAAGTGTTCCTATTGACTTGAGTCTGTGTGTTTGTTGTATCTTGTCTCGAGTCAGTGGTTAAGTTCTCAAATTGTCTTTAGTCATTGTATTTATTATCCCCGCTTTCACCAAAACGGTGGATATTAATTTGGGGTTGTCCATCCATCCATCTGTCACACTTCATTTCCGTGCAATAACTGCAACAAATGTTAACGTATTTTCTTCAAACTTGGTAACAAGGTTTAAAGCCTTAAGGGCTTGGCCAAGTTTGATTGCCACTTTTGCTGGACTTTATTTGACAGAGTTATGGCCCCTTTATCAACTAAAAACGCCGTTTTCTACCATTTCCATGAAATAACTGGAACAGTTGTCAACAGATTTTCTTCAGATTTGATAACAAGGTCAAATGCCTTAAGGGCTAAGCCAAGTTCAATTGCCAGGCGTTATTTGGCAGAGTTATGGTTGTTTTCTGCTGTTTCCATGCAATAACTCCCACAAATATTATCCGATTATCATTAATCTTAGTAACAGAGCTATCGTCCCTTGATTTATGAAAAACATTGTATTTGCCATTAAATAACTTGACCAAATGTTTTCCGAAAGTCTTCAAACTTAGGAATAGGATTCATTGTATTAAGGGCTCAGCCAAATTCGTGATAGGGTTTGGTTGGTAATGGCATTTTCAAGCTATAATGAGATGATTACTCCTTACCTCAAAAATGTTTACCTACCATATGTCAGGAAAGCGGGTAATATAAATACCACGAATTTGCTTGTTGTATCTAGTCCTGGTAAAGTTGTCTTATTGTCTTGAGTCAGTGTATTTGTTGTTTATAGTCCTGATAAAGTTCTATAATTGTCTTGAGTTATTGTATTTGTTGTTTATAGTCCTGGTTAAGTTCTCTAATTGTCATGAGTCAGTGTATTTGTTGTTTATAGTCCTGGTAAAGTTGTCTTATTGTCTTGAGTCAGTGTATTTGTTGTTTCTAGTCCTGGTAAAGTTGTCTTATTGTCTTAAGTCAGTGTATTTGTTGTATCTAGTCCTGGTAAAGTTCTCTAATTGTCATGAGTCAGTGTATTTGTTGTTTTTAGTCCTGGTAAAGTTCTATAATTGTCTTGAGTCAGTGTATTTGTTGTATCTAGTCCTGGTAAAGTTGTCTTATTGTCTTGAGTTAGTGTATTTGTTGTTTATAGTCCTGGTAAAGTTCCCTTATTGTCTTAAGTTAGTGTATTTGTTGTTTATAGTCCTGGTAAAGTTGTCTTATTGTCTTGAGTCAGTGTATTTATTGTTTATAGTCCTGGTAAAGTTGTCTTATTGTCATGAGTCAGTGTATTTATTGTTTATAGTCCTGGTAAAGTTGTCTTATTGTCATGAGTTAGTGTATTTGTTGTTTATAGTCCTGGTAAAGTTGTCTTATTGTCTTGAGTCAGTGTATTTGTTGTATCGAGTCCTGGTAAAGTTGTCTTATTGTCATGAGTCAGTGTATTTGTTGTTTATAGTCCTGGTAAAGTTCTATAATTGTCTTGAGTTATTGTATTTGTTGTTTATAGTCCTGGTAAAGTTGTCTTATTGTCTTGAGTCAGTGTATTTGTTGTATCTAGTCCTGGTA
>JAULCA010439896.1:0-10775 GCA_032360845.1 Crassadoma gigantea | reverse complement strand
AGCAATTGCTTGTATGGATTTAGCGTGGAGATCTTAACTGTTTAGAAGTTGTGATTCAGAACCTTAGTCCTCGGGGATAGACAGACCCAAAGGTGAATGTCATAACCATGATAGTGTTTTTGGTCATGTCCAGCAGTTGTATTTAAGTTTAAGAATAGGGGTCTCATCCATTTCAAATGTGTAACTAGGTTATGATTTTATGATGGTGTTCATCTATTTATGCAAAGCAATCATGTATAGAGTTGTAGTATGATTATATCATATTTTTTTTACGTTTTGACTAGTGCCAGACCCAGAGCCCATCCTGGAAGCATATGTGTATTTGTCTTACTCATTAATGGAAATACGGTTATTGGGTAGGTATCCAAACTGTTTCCAAGTTGAGGCCCAGAATAATACTAAGACCCGAGGAGATTGGCGTTATTTCATGGGTAATATTAATACCATAATGGTGTTGGTCTCTTAAGTTCAAGCAAATGTTTAAATTGTTACTGTATTCTGCAATCCGACATGTTTGGTTTTTGCCCTTTTCACCATCCGTAATGAGATAGTATTTATCATTACATTAGCAGATAAAGTCGTTTAAGGACGTGTCAGGTTTGATTTAACCAAATCGATTTGTCATATCTATGGTTGTCATTGAAGGTTAGATAAGTGGTATCATCCTTTAAATTAAATAATAATCAATTCATGTATCATACACATCTCTTTGCTATAAAGTTATTATTTTTTTTTTTTTTTAAATCATATTAGCTCATACGAATTTGCTTCGGTTATCTCTTTTAATAAGTGTGAATAAGACGAGATTTCATGTTAACAGTCACTCAAGGAGACATTTGATGTTATCTTATGTTATGAAATGGTTAGTCATTTAAACAGTCAATGATCACGTGTCGTCGTATACATGGTGCAAGGCAATGCAATTAAACACACATATACAGAGAAAATAACTGAAGACGGGGCATTGGAATGTGACACCTCAACAGCCGGTTAAGACTACACTTTCAATCGTTATTAACACACCCATGTGCATGTGCAGTGATTCTAGAGTTGTTCCCATGTAGCCAAAGTTTGTAATTATTTATATTACATGTACTACTTTCACGTGTTCCTGCTGCAAACTAGACAGATTAAAAGTATTTGAGTAAATATAAAACTGTTGTAAAAATAATTATATTACCATTCTTAATTTACTCACTCCTGGTGGCCTCCATGGAAGTACCAGGAGTTGGGAAGAGTAAAGGATAGCATATAAACACTCATTTCTATATATATATATTTTACAAATGAACTCCAAATGTTTGTTAGCTTTGCACCTGATGGATATTCATAGAATATACAAACACGGCCAACCACCCATTGTCTCATCAGGATTCTAAACCGCAAACATCCGAAATCAATATCCATGCGTCTGGACACATCCTTACCATGTAATGACATATCAAACGTTGCCTGTTTGCCCTTGGTAATAAGATTACATAAATTTTACAAAAACGTCTGCGTGTGCACACATACAATATCTTGTAGATAATGTTTAGTAGTGTTGTTTTTGACCATTTATATTGTCGTCGTGTTTAATTAAGTCTTTGTTACACTAACGCGCATCATGAAATATGTTTGAACGAAACTTTGTTCCATACCCATAAATATTACAAAGATGCATTTCAAACCGTACAGCTTACAAGAATACTAAAGACTAAGTTTGATTTAAACACATACTGGAATTTGTGTTCAAAATAGACTTAGCCTTTTTATGTTATCTTGGTTACTATTTCTGGCAATCTAAATTGTCTATTGTTTCACCATTTATTACATATTGTCTTGGCTTTGTTTTCAAGTTAAATATCTCAGGTAAATAAAGTACATATATGATACAAACTCTTAATGATTACACTCCCTTTAATTATACACGTGTTAGTTACTAATAAATACTTACATATTTTGTTTCTCAACAAATGTACTAATTAGGGTGTTATTAAATTTTAACTAACTATGCTAAATTGTTTATTTATTCATCGATAATTGAAAGATCATTTCAATTAATATTATATAAATTAAGTCCTACATGGAACAACTTGTGTATTATCAAAAATATAAACTTCAGAAATTTAAGAGGTAAAAATACAAATATATGAATATTTATATAAAGACTATAATCCCTACCAAAACAAGTTGCCCTACAGGTAAATTAAAGATGTATGCACTCAGGGAATCAGCCATACAGGGCTGTGAGGTCTGTTAGGAAACAATAGGATTTAAATACAGTTACACTAATGTCTAAACTATAAAGCTTCTTACCATATATGAATATGATCATATATATAGAACAACAGACCTATGTTTATATAGTTAAAACCATATTTTGAATCATTTTGAAAACAACATTCTATTGTCAAAATTATCACACTAAAAGAAAATTGAGTTCATATGTAAGGTTTAATTACTTATAAACCAGTTCACATTGTTTATATAACTGATATTAATGTTAGTTAAGGAACTTTTACTTCTGATTTTCAATAATGGAAAATTGGAATAATATCCTTCTTTACATTGAATATTTAGCCAGAGACATATATGCTATATAGTATGCATCTTTTTTTATACAATTCGCAATTATAATAAAAGTATAAATGCCACCTACACAACTTGAAATTGACAATTACCAAACTGTTATTAGGTGTGTTATAATAGTGTTAAACATTTGATTGAGAGCCTTATCTACATTGAAGCTAGAATGAACCAGTCAAATGCGCTCTACTGTACAAAGATATACAATCAAAACAATTGGTATACACATTAATCAATACAATTTTCAAGAATTAGCAGGAGCTGAAGTGTTAGGCTGTAACTACTAGTCCTATGCCACGTGGCTAATATCTCCGTATGTGTTAATGTCTGTGTGAGAGCTTGAGAAGTATTGTGTTCCGTTTGTAGTGGGACCTTGCTTCCGACGGTTTCATTTATATTACCACTTTGCTTGAACGCTACAACACCAATAATGCAACAACCAACACAGACCATTTTTTACTCCACACGGGGTTGTTGGAGTTGTGTGGGCAGGAGAAAAACAGTTTCTCTGAATTATGTGTGATTTAATATTTCAGGTGTATTGTTTATAGCAAGAATGTTGACCATAAATAAATCAATCAATCAAACTTTATTGAAGTTTCACACAGTATATATACATACATACAGTTGGGAGCAAACTTAACTTGGTATCAAGTGCACTTTGTAGTGCACATGCAGTGAACAAGGAAGTGCACTTAACTCCAGTTCATTTCAGTGTTAACTCCAATGCACTTTGATGTTAACTCCAGTGCACTACAGTGTTTACCAAAGTTTGAAAGACTAAAGTACATATATCAATAAATGTTTATAATGAAATGGGTTCCTTTGTGATATGAAAATTGGAATGGAAAGGAAAGAACTATTCAACTGAATATATCATAATATTGAGTCAATGATACACATATGTTGGGTTTCCTGATTACTTAAAATTTCAATTGAATATATACTCCAACAAAGAGAATGTGTACACTATCTCTGGTGATTATAGAAAATGTATCTATAGAAAGCTCTACAATTAAGGAGTTAAAAAGTTGAAAAGTACACATTACCATAGTTAAATTCACAAAACATTTAATCAGACATATATATTATTTGTAATACATGTATATACGTCTCTGTTTAATTCATATCAATATACCTGTAGTACGGTAGTATCAGGATTGGGGATCAGTATCTGTAATGTGATATGGGTATATGTGGTAAGTTTTCCTATAATTGTATACTTTGTGTGAAAAGTTTCTCTACAATATGACAACAATAGGGTAATTTGTTTCGTTTTTATACAAAAAAGTCAAGAGAAGATAAAATTTCAGAACTAACATATATCGTGGCATGGCACTATATAGATATAAGGGAAAGGTCAAATTTAAGATGTATAATTAATTTAGACATGTTGATTCCAAGCTGCCTTTTTAAAGAAAATAAAAAAAACTATGAGTTAGTCTGATTTTGATTTCTTTGTCATATATATCCATGTCAGGTACACAAAAATGCTGATGTTTGGATAAGAAAATACATCCCCCAACAACCACCCCCTCCCCAGGTACCACATCAACATAGCATGTGTATCTATATACTGGTGGTACAGTAATGAATTGCCACTTGTTTAAATGACGACAAAATTCATAGTTAGAGGGTGCAAGTAACCGTAGGTAAAGTTATATATAAATGAACAGAAATGAAATAAGTTAATTTTTTATACTAATTATAATAAATAATTATAATAAAACATCAAGTCAAATTAAATTTCATAGGAAACCTCAACTTTCAATCATACAGTTACAAATTCCCTTCAGTGGCAGTTTTAAAGATGGTTTTTAGGGCAATGTTACCAGCCCCTGACACAAATATTTTTCTTTCCAATATGATATCTACCTGAGAAAATATGGGCTTTGACCACCCATTGACCATTCATCTGTGGTCACATGGGATTCCGATGGGCTGTACTTAATCTTACCACCTTGTGTGAAGGCAATTAACCCGTCAATTAATCCAGCCCATTATCTGTCCAGTAGATATACACAGGTAAATCAGTACATGGTAACAGGAAGGATATTGTGGCTGTCCCTTTGACAGGAAATGAAAGCCTCGGGCCCAATTCTATTTCAAAACAGTAACTTATACTCTATAGTAGTGTTTTACACTTATCTTATCCCTTAGGTGGTTTACAGACTGGGTGTTACATAAATAGTCATCACTAATTGATAATTAACACGACCCAACATCAATCAATGGGTTACTGAGCAATGATAAGAGCCTTTTGTACCTGCATTTTAAACGGTAGGGTCGTTGGAGGAAAGGAAGTTATGATTTAATGCAAGGATTACCTGAGCTTTCTTTATGAATAAATATACTACTCTAAAGAAATTTGATATTTTCTTATCAGTTTATAACTTATGCATTTGTAACAGGAAAGATAATAGTGTGCTTCCATCAGGGATTGAACCCTCGATCTCCAGGTTCCTAGTTGGACGCTCTACCACTGAGCTAAGGGAAATTCCCTCTACCTCAAAGCTAAAGGGGGCCTTAAACCTATGTACAATTAAAACCTGCCACACTATATACTCCCCCCTTCTTAAATGTGTTCGCCCTCAAATACAACAAACCCAAGTTTTAACTCCCATCACCAAAGGGAGGGCCACATACACCATTTGTAACAGGAAAGAGAATATTGTACTTCCAGCAGGGATCGAACCCTCGATCTCCAGGTTCCTAGTCGGATGCTCTACCACTGAGCTAAAGGGAAATTCCCTCCAGCTCAAAGCTAGAAGGCAAGCTTAAAATATGTACACATGGCACACATTTCTTAAAGTTTAAATGAAATTAAAACAATGATTCAATCTGGTGAGAAAAATATGAACCAGAGGAATAGTAGCAGAGACCTGTTTTGTTTAACTTGACATGATTCAGTCCAAATGTGTCCTCAAAATGGAAACCTTGGATTAATGGTTACCCCTTTGCAGTTATGTGGTAAATCCAGAACAAATTTAACCACGCTTTGTGTCATCGGAATTTCAAAGCATAACCCTCAAAATCAATGTACATACGACTGGATCTATCCTTAACATTTAACAAAACACCAAACTGAGCCGGTTCACCTATGGCCAGTGTCTGTGGAAGGGGATCACCGCCATAATTATTTATTTATAAAAAAGTTACTTCTGGTTTTGAATCTAATTTTTCGTACATTTTTAATATTTCCTAGTTGATAAATGTCTATTTTCAGTGCTTTTTTATTTGTGTTGTTTCACTCGTTTACAAATCTATTGGGTGTTCATACTTGTTTTACCTATTGCTTTATCGTGTTGTCTCGTAGTATTCAATCCATTCCACACGTGATGTATCTAATCAGTAAATTATATCGGTTGATTTGATGCTTTCGTCACTTTTGTAAAAAACAGAAAAATTCGAAACTAGCTTTTTATTCAGAAATAGCTAGCTAATCTACTAGTGAGCTAGTAACTTAGCACATAAAATACAAGAGGTTTCCCCATTATCACGACAAGCGGTGTTTGAAATTCTGACTGTAGATTGAGATAAAAATAAACAAAAAATAAAGGTCTCAACTACTTTTTTTTTAATAATACCACATAATTCGATTAGATCTAAATCCGTGATAATACCCATATTTTTATATGAGTTTTATTTCAAATTAGAGTCACTGAGTCAGAATTTTAAACGTTTGTTATTGGATACTTGACATGATTATATGACTAAAGTTTTACTTTCTACTCAAACAATATAACGTAATAAACGTGTCGCACCCTTCCTAGACCTTGTGCTGTGACTAATATCAGTATAGCATATGTATTTCAGAAATGCATGAAAACGTACCCCTGTGTGCTACTGATTAGCTGCGATAACGTAGCTTTCTGACGACGAGATTTGATTTATTATTGCATCGTCAGATACCCGGCCGGGGCAGAGGAGGTCGGGTATTAAATAAGTACTAGCTACTGATATGATTTGGCCAGCTACTTAATATTTATGAGGGATTTCGTTATAGCTTCGACATCCTAACTACCAGATATAAATTACATGACGATTTTCTACTACGCTACAGTAATGTTGGCTCAAACTTAAATTAAGTACAGTTGATTGTTGTCATAACCAATACCTACCGTACTGTTGACTTCATTTTCCAAAAGCAACTCCCACAATCGGATATGCTTCCGGTTTATGGGGAGCGAGCATTGTTTTCCGCGAATTTCGCTGGCGATTTAAGCGGTGCTTGTCGTCTTAATGAGAACCACAATTCTAGAATGTATTTTCGAATTTTAGTTACTCATTAAGACGACAAGCGGCGCTCCATCATAAACATTAGTTTCGAACTTTACAAGTGGCATAGCGTTGAATGAACACGCAATATATCTGTAAACGAGTGAAACACAAATGTAAAAAGCATTGAAAATAGGCACTTAACAACTAGGAAAACAATACAAATGTACGTCACAATGGCTCGATAATGACGTGACGTCACGATTTGGAACTCTCCGATGCTGAAGTGAGTAAAAAGGCGATTTTGATAATTTTAAAATGGTGGCCAGTCGAAACACATTTGTATGGTCTCTGAGATTTTCTGGTGGTTGGAATGAGAGAAAAATTCTCTTACATGCCAAAGGGTGAAGGAAAGGAAAATTCCATCCTCGGGATTTTCAAATTCGGCAAACCTTCAGTAAAGCCTCGGGTTTTACCAAATTTGAAAATCCCGAGGGTGGAATTTTCCTTTACTTCGCCCTTGGGCATGAAAGTTTACATGTGGCCATGTAAAAGACACATATATACAATGTACAACAACACACAGTTAAAATTTTACACATCACTTACATGGAAACAAAATAAATAAACAAAACATATATAATATTCTTCGAGGTCTGCCCACTTCGCTATGACTTTAATAATTAATTCTTCCAATGACATATTAAAATGAACGCATCTTAACTATATTAATGAATGGAAATTTAATACTACATACACTGTAGGGATAACTCCAAGAATTACGTTAATATAAAACTGTGGTTAGGACAGTCCGATACCAAAGGTAAGCTTTGGCGAATTCATATTGCACTTTGTTGCTGATCTAAAATAGTTTCTAACTTTTTAAAAGACATTAAGTAAATTAATTTTGCTTAAAAAAATCTAGGAGCCTCATAATTGAGGATGTTGTAGATTAATACACATTTCCTGAAAGTAAACAAATCAAGTATAGGCATCCAGTTCCAACACTTGGATGTTAAGTAATTTTACGTTTTTCTTTTCTTTTGAGACCACTGGTGTTGTTCACGTGGTTACCTAACTCCTTGTTACACTACATGATTTTTTTTTAAAAACAGCACTGTTGTACATGTATATACCTATAAGTTTCCTTTTGCATTACACCATGCAAAAGATTTGGTCGTTGTTTCCATTTGTCTGATTTTCAGTGTGGTTGCTGTTTCGTTGACATTATTCAAATTAGAAAGCTATTATGTTATCATTGTATATATTAGCATTGTATGTATATCGACTATAATTGTGCTTTAACCATGTCATTTAGTAACAGTTGTGTGATATGCAAGTGTTCACTATTTAGTTTTATTTTTAGAATTGCTTAATTTTAAGTTACATTTACTATGATGATACTATATTTACTACTTTTTATCCTGTTTTCTTAAACTGTGTCATGCTTGTATATATAATTGATGCAGGGCCATATTGTAAACTAGACATTGTCTAAATATGTAAACCTGGTTAACTAAAAGATATTATTATAATTATTATTATCGTTACACATTCGGCAAGACTCTTGCATGTGTTACATTATTGGTACAGATGTAATTGCACCCGTTTGCCATTTTGAATACGTTGAGATATTATTTGTTAACTTGTACATATATACTGTTAATTGTTTCGCCAGTCATTACTCTTGCTTTGCCATGATTTGTTTACTACACTGTTTTTGGTTCAAAATCTAAGGATGTTGTGTTCTATTCTCTATTCTTCTTAACATTTAGATAAACTACGGTAGTTGTTGCATGCCTTAATTCAATACTCATGACACAAAGAGTATTATTAGTAACCAGGCAGTTTACTTATAACATACTCAAATTTACAGTCGTAAACAATGGTATCTGTAATACGATAAATAAACGTTGAATAAACAGAAACAAAGCTAAAGGGTTGGGTTCTAAGATATATATTGCAATTAATATCAAACATGTAAAATATATTGTTTTTTGGTGATCTCATAGTATTAAGTAGTGCACTAGGTTAAATCAAAGCTAAATATTTAAAATATCACTGGTCAACATTTTTGAAAACGAAACTGTTTTTGTAGTATTGATTTGAAGAGAAAGAACAACAGTTATAATGTTAGAATCTACATATATCAAGTATCAAGCAACATAAAATACTAACAAAGACAAATAGCAAGTTACCTTGGCTTCCCAGTAGATAAAATCCCCTTCCTTCTTTATCGCCGCTCAGGGGGACGCCATTGTAGAGTCACTATCTAGGACATGGTGTGCGTCACAACTGACGAGTCGGTGTGCCCTGCTACATACTCCACACTGTATATATAATCTTGTGTGGCTTAAAAGCACATATTGCGTTTTAGTGGTTTCTGTGTAAAAACGGTATCTGGAAACCGTATTCAAGAGATGGCACGCTTCGAAGGATTCCTGTGAGTGTAAAATGACCAAAAGATATTGTTTGGCGGACACATTGTAAGATTCCCTTGAATGTAAATTTACCAAAGGATATAGTTCGGCGCACATTTTGTAAGATGCCTGTGAATGTAAATTGACCAAAGGATACAGTTTGGTGCACACTTTGTATGCATCCAGTGAATGTAAAATGACCAAAGGATACAGTTTGGTGCACACTTTGTATGATTCCTGTGAATGTAAAATGACCAAAGGATACAGTGTGGCGCACACTTTGTATGATTCCTGTGAATGTCCACTGACCAAAGGATACAGTTTGGCGCACACATTTTAAGATTTGTAAATGTAAAATGACCAAAGGATACAGTTTGGCGTACACTTTGTATGATTCATGTGAATGTTAGTTGACGTAAGAGTACAGTGCGGTGTATATTTTGCACAATTCCTGTGAATGTAAATGATGCACGTGTACAGTGTGTTGTACACCCATTTCTATGATGTAACAGTACGAATGATAAATTATTGATTTTTCTTTTTGCGTTTACGATATAAGATATAGTCTGAAACATGCAGTCTTACTTTTACGTATAACTCAATGTGATCCATTATCACCACGACCCCAATTTTAGCATATACCTTCCCGTTTTGTGATACGGAATTTGACGGGGATTCCCCTTTGTAAGCCCAACTTCTTTTAAAAAAATTTTTTTATAAAATATCAGACATGAAAAGGTTGTTTACATCAAGATTTGCTTTTGAATATACACAAAACTTGGTACGTGTTTGTGGACTAGTTTAATGTTGTGTTAATATTTACGTGTGAAAACATTGTCAGCACAACGGAACGAATTCAGCAAGTAGGTATGAAATATAACATTAGGTGAAATAGCTGAAGCCAATTGTAGAGTGTGCAACTTATCTCACATCCAGGATAGTAATTCAGCCGGTTATATTAACTGACAACGGGTAAATCAGTTGTTGCGATAACTGGAAAAGCTGAACTTTGTGGACAGACTAAAAACTATCTTTCAAAGGATTTTGTACGTCCCGGCCTGACAGATTGCCTACCAAACTTGACCCAGCGTTTAACACAAATACTAAATGAGAAGGAAGTTTAAACATTATGGGCAGATTCGTCAAGTAGTAAATACTTCAGCCTACCGCGCAGGCGGCCGGGGTTGGTCATCGTACGCAAGTATATTCAGAGAGGTGTTTTTCGACGGCTCACATAACTCCAATAGGTGCAGTATCAATTTGTCTGAGGTGAATGTTGCGGTATTTGTGCTGTAGCATTCAAACGGGATGGCACTATAGTTCAAGTTATTTATAAATTATGCCGTTTTAAGCACGGTCCCAGTTCAAACAAAACACATTACATCTCCAGCACACACACGCATAGACACATAGCGAGATATAAGCCAGGTGACATCGGGCTAGTAGTTAGCGCCTGATGAGGCAGCTCCTGCGAGTTCCTGAAAATTGTATTGATTAATGTATATGCTAAGCGTATTAACTTTATATCTATGTACTGTACAACGCTTAAGAGTAGCTCATGTTAGCTAG
>JAULCA010439873.1:2674-16085 GCA_032360845.1 Crassadoma gigantea | reverse complement strand
ATTACATCCTCGTCAGTATCATCAACATATTTTTATCAATATTTAGCAGCTTATATATACCAAACTCTCTGGCTTAACAGCACTTATTTCATATATTGTAGAAGAAAGTGAATGCCATGAGTCCATTTAAAGGTTTTTAGAAAACAAACAGTTCTTGAAGGCCATGAAGGTAAAAAGTTTCACGACGTGAACAGAATTGTTTCCGTCCGATGTCTATAAGAATTATAACATTTAACATACGGTCTTATAGTCAATTACAGCTACATTTGTGTATATCATTAGTAGACTGGTCAAGTAGTGTCTTCTTGTAAGCATTACTCACGGAAATTGGGGTATACACCTTTCTCGCAGTTTCTTTGTTGTTTTTTGTTTGTTTATGTTTTACGTCCTATTAACAGCTATGGTCATTTAAGGACATGCAGGATTTGGTGGCGGAGGAAAGCCGGAGTTCCCGGGAAAAACAACCGACCTACGGCGCGTACCCTGTGACTCCCTTACGTTTGGGTTTGTTTGTTTTTGTTTTACGTCCTATTAACAGCTATGGTCATTGAAGGACGTGTAGGATTTAATGGCGGAGGAAAGACGGAGTTCTAGGAGAAAACACCAACATGTGGCCAGTACTATGCGACTGCTTCACGTAGGTTTCGAACCTGCGATTCAGTGACGGATGGCTACTGGTAAGAGAATGTCAGACGCCTGCACCACTAGTTTCTTATTGCAAATATAGCATACTTTAGCATTCGATTTCATTTACCACTCCCTGTGATTTCATTTCCTTTTGCGAATATGATTTGAATGATTTTTAGGTACACGTCAACAAAGATATTTGCCTTTTGCAATGATGATCTGTGTCATTCAAGTTAAAGAAACTGCCTTGTAAATAAATATGATATGTATCATGTGCGGTAAAGACAAAGAAAAAAATGGCAAACTGTTTTGTGGTATAAATAAGCCAAAATGAAATATTTCATTATCTTCTGGTGTTATTTCAGGTAAAGGTAACATCGTTCTGTTGTAATTATGTAATATCCAATCTTTGAAAGGGACAAAGAGAACATTGTCTTTTAAATAGATGAGTTGTATCATTTGAGCTAAAGTCAAAGACAACAGTGTCTTATATCGAATATATTTCGTGTAATTTGAGGTAAAGGCGAAGTCAACAATGTTCTGTTAAACAATTGATCTTAAGCCATCTTTGGTAGGGACAAGGAGAACATTGTCTTGTGAATAAATGAGCTCCATCAGTGGAACTTACGTTAAAGACAGCGGTGTCTTATATCAAATACCCTTTGTGAAATTTGAGGTAGAGACAAATGTATTCCTATTCTGTTGAAAATCGGATTTTATACCATATATTGTAAGGTCTAAGAGAACATTAAAATTTACACAGATGAGTTGTATCATTTGAGCTTAAGTCAATATCTTAATGCAAATATGTCTCATGTGATGATTTATTGAAAAAAAGCACCAATACATTGTTGTAAATATGGCGAATTAAACGTAAAAAACATCAGAATCTGTATGTGTATATATCATGTCTACTTTGTTAAAGAAGATAAAGCCAATACAACCATAACGAAGACCTGTCTCTGACCAGCGGCCACTGTGCGTGGTATTCATGTGTTCTAATCATGTTTCGGGTTCTAGAAATCCGCGCGCGCTGTCCACGCGCAATCAATACTTGGAAGCCGAGAAAAAGCTCAGTTCTGATTCCCGCGGATAAACACACATTATTGGAATGTGCGACATTTCTGATCATCGAGATTAATGTCGTAAACCACTTGACAATACGGGCGGTAGGTAACCTGAATAACAAGTTGTTATCTCTGAGCACCACATAGTGTTGTTTTGTGACAATTAGCGATGGTTTCCCAAGCTGCTGTCGATCTGTTCCATTTCCTGCCGTCACGAGAGAAAACATGGTCAGTTGCACAATAAGGATTTAATGACAACGTGCGATTGCCAAGTCTCTTTACATCGCCGTATTATAACTCCCTAGGTCTGCACTCTGGTCAGGTTAGATGTTTACTGTCGTAATTAAGTATTAGGGGTGTGAACAATGGAGTCCATGTCATGTTCCTACGAAATATAATACTTATCACAAAATCTCTCCGTAAGCATTTTGTGACAGTAAGCTAGTTTATTCCCAACGCATCAATAGCTCCAATAATGACTGATACTGCTATTTGCCTTTATGCCACAATGTCCTTTTTCGTGACATACAAAGTAAATGCCTCCAAAGGACAAGAAATTGCAGACTGCAGAACGTCGCTACAGCTTCCTACTGTAACGTGTAGCTACATATGTAGTAGTATATAACAGGTCTATTTTACTTCTGAAATCTTCAAGCGCAAGTCGAAACAGTACTTGCAGTAAAAAGACTCTAAAATAGCATACATGTTTTTCCTGCTGCCGTTTCGCTTTTCTGGACTGGCTGCCCCCGATGGCCGAGTACATTACCACGTGACCATGTAATACCCCCTAAATAACCTTGTTGTGTGGCTGACTTACTTTTCAACCATCAAGAATCATAAAAAAACAATCACCTATACGGTTACTTTATGTTTTTGAGACATTTGGTGTGAAAAATATTAAAATTGTTCGCGGAAATCTCACCGACGGATGTTAGGTGTGTTATATTCAGCCTACCTATTTGTCATATCATTTATATAAGGTATGGGCTATAGCGATTGCCAGCTTTCAGGAATGTGACAATTGTGGTCAATTTATCAATTGATGAATATTTTTATACGATTTTTGGTCCCTGCTATGTAACTCTTTATTTTGATGCTATTTAATGGTAAACTTTTAAAACGTATCAATGCAATTGTGATATGAGACACTGAAATGATCCATATTGACTTGATTTGAATGACACACGAAATTTACACTAATTGGAGATCGTATGCAAAAAAACACTGTATTGAATGAGGTCCATTTCCCTCTGTTTTGTATCAATTATAAAGAGAACTCCGGAGGCGACATGAATGTTCGATAACCGACAATGACCCAGACAAGTTAAGTACAGAAATTACATCAATGTTAACTAAGGCATTTTTTCCTGACTATGTCTGAAGAGAAATCAATGATTGGTTAAATACAGGAAGATTCGTACCTCCACTGACTGAAGATCTCCTCCAACAGAAACGTACTGAGACATTTAATTTGACCTCCATTTTGTACCGTCGACAAATCTGTCCAGACAATGGTTATACTAAATCGATGAGCGAATTAATAACGAGAAGAAATACATCTCCATTGACAGAAGAGCTTCGCCAAGGGGGATGATTTGCAGACAAAACCTGATGTGGAAATCTATGCATGCGTATGAACAAACGAGGCAGTATTTCCGCTGTCGTCATACGCCATGTTTATGACCATTTGGGAAAGCATAAGTACATAAAATATATAAACCATATTTTGTTTTGTTGTACGTAAACGGTTTTGCATGCAATGGGATAATTTGTTCTGAAATACAAGTCGAAATAATTGCATTTCCATGTAACGTAATACATATCTACTTCGATAATGCAATACCTTATCGACTAGACGTACACGATAACATTTGTATAAAGACAAAATACGACTTCCGTTCCAAATCCATACGATGGGGTGGTAGTCGCATGCATTTCCGGTTTATCATGCAATAGTTTTTCACTCTCACCTGGACTGTTTTACAGAGTATATATGTTACCTTAAATCCGTCTACGCAATATGGAAATGTTCGCTTTTCTTTTAATAAATTATCATGAATTAACCGGTGAGTATTGTAATAAACGTGTTCCAACAACAATGTGTGTTTGGTTTATTTTCAAGATTATCGTACAACGTCTAATTAAATTGCCTAAGTCATAATACGTGACGTAATAAATGTATCAAAATCATCGTGCGGCGTTTATTTTCCATGAAACCGCCTAGAACTTTGAATTCTTGAAATGCATTGAATACTGATATGGTTAATGCTGCTGTTTAAATCACAGAGGTGTTGGATGAGCGGTTTCGATAATTTTGCCTGCAGCGAGACCTGGCTTTAGATGTCTGCAGTCATAATGGATTCGTTGATTCAGCAAAAAGTGAAAAAAAATAATGAAGCAGCGAACATTTCCACGTGCAAGATAGATTCAGGTTTTTGTATGTATACTAACACACATTGGATATAAAGAGAAAATAAGAGATCGTAACGTCACACAAAAATCACCTTCTTCTGTTTTCGTACCTGCCCGACTCTCGCTGTCCGCGGGTTTGACTTGAATTGGACGGTTCATCTGCAAATACAGAAATTTAAGAAACATTGAATAACTTGACCACATGTCAGAGTTCATTTCAATTCAAAATTCATGACAAAATACGGCAAAAAAAACACGCATTTTTAAGTCGTTTTGAACGGAGTCAAGTTCCCATAAATAAAGAGAATTTGGATATAAGATTATCAACAATAAACATTTGTTTGTTTTCTTTTTGGGAAATAATTTCAGTATGGTACCTCCGTGCGGTATGTCTCTTTGACATTTAAAGAAAATATTGACCAAACCAGAAATAGACTTTTTGACATTTCGGAGAAAATGCTTTGCTGAAATATGACGGAAACCATGAAAGCAAACCAACTCCAAACTTCCTGAAATGAAAGTAGAAACCGGAATGACAGCCTAGTAATTGCATTTTGCAGAATGAATAAACAATCGGAACGACTCATAATCAGATGATATTCCAGAATTGTAAAAACATGAAACACGTTTTGATCGGATGCGAGCGTTCCCTTGTGATATCAAGTGCCAATTCTATCCCGCTATTAATGGGCATTATGAAATTGCGGAATGGGCGGAAAACAAGCGAAAAGAAATTATGTGTCAAAACTCAAGAGAGACATTTATAATTCATCTGTTGGAAAATGACAGGTTAAAAGCCGGCATCATATAACAAGAAATAATATTCACGTGAATCTCCGGCATTTTCCACGTATATTGTATTCTCGTGTTAGTATTGCAAAAATGACTATTACCAGTACTACAGTATCTGCAAAATTGATGTACGACCATAGAACAATGGAATGATTTAGAGAACAAAGTATTAAGATATCAAATCTTTCATTCAGAAAGATGTTTGACAGCTCATTGTCAATACAGTATTGACGCTAAATTTTAAGAGTTTTGTGAGGAAGTTAGATCTTAAAACAATCCTTTTTTCGATTTGTTTGGTGTGAAGCATACATTTGATACGAAACAAAATTGAAAAGATTTTCGATCAAGTACAAACTTGAATTTTTTTCATATGCCACGTTCTCAGGATACTTTTTCGTCCACACACGCGATGCATTAAGTCCCTTCCGCATAGGACACACAAGAAAACCCTCCATTTTGAAGATGCCCACATGAGTCACCCCATATAAACATGCAGTGGGCTACAGAATGTAGTAACTCAATGCACAGGCAGCTTTACATATAGTGGGCGAATACTTTGGATGAAGGAGGGAGGATTTAAGCGGAATTAAACTGGATTGATTGTCAGCGACTAGGAAACTCATTCGGTAGAGCGTCCGTCAAGAGTTCGGAGGACCCTAGATTCGAACCACCGTCTAGCTGTGCAGTTTTTCATCTCTTGTTTCAGTGGTGCATGTAACTAACCCCTGTTTTAAGCATTTGGTATAGGGCGAGAAGATTTGCCATTTTCCGGTCGTAACGATTGCAATTTGCTGTGATAAGAGCCACTCAAATCA
The DNA here is from genome assembly GCA_032360845.1 of Crassadoma gigantea. Lineage (NCBI taxonomy): Eukaryota > Metazoa > Mollusca > Bivalvia > Pectinida > Pectinidae > Crassadoma > Crassadoma gigantea. Next base: position 10,372 of record JAULCA010439873.1, on the reverse strand, counting down.
ATATTTCAAATGGATTTTGCAAGTGATGCTCAGTGCATTCATGATGGTAGATCTATTTGCCTTCTGGGGCCGAGCTCATTCATCCCAACACCAAACTCTTAAAAGCAATACCCTTTATGAACTCAAGTGTGGAAAGAGTTTTTTGTGTTATCGCCATTGTTTCAAACTAAACATGTAACAAACTAACACTGTGTCAATAAAAGTTGGAAAAAAATTAGCTTTGAAAAGAGTCATTTTTATCTGGTATTACATTTAAAGTTATTTATCCTTTTACATAATTAATTTTTTATTAAATGAAAACAAATTATGCCACGTAAACTCCGGTTTCTTGATATAGCTTCATTTATTTAACTTTGTTTGGTTTGTTTGTGTTTAACGCTCTTAAAACAGCTGTGTTCATAGAAGTGCCAGATTTTGTCGGTAATGGTAACTGGAGTGCCCGTAGAAAAACCACCGACCTGCGACTGGTACCTGGTGACTGCATAACGTAAGTCTTGGAACTGCGACCCAGTGGTGAATGGTTAGTGTCTTTTATTAATAACAAGTGCGTTAATCATCGGCTATCGTTTTTTTTTCTAAAATCAACAGCTGCCAATGACATCGCACGTTGCAAGTCACGTGATAACAACGGGCTTAATAATTTCATGCAGAAGATAACAAAATAACCCAAATTCCAACAAAAAATACTTATTTAGACAGAAGTTATATTATCGCGTTATTAAAGAAACAATTCCTGGTTTTGTGACGTTTCTCAGAGTTTTGATGGTCCCAGGAATATACAAGGCTTGTTTTCAATAACTACATGTAATATAAGATTTAAAAACGTCAGGGAAATCATTACAGAGTTTAACGACACATATACAATATTACATTCTCAAAGCTGATACCACAAGGGATATTTCCAACATGGTAATTAATATTTTGACAGGTCTTCCCAATCATAATTTATCTACGATATCGCTGTGTTTGTTAAGACAATGAAATCTATTGTTTGCATTATTAATAACTGACACTTTATTTGGGCTATGAGCTGTTAAATAGTTAAATTATACTCATCTGATGGCAATTGTTTATTAACAGATGTTCGTGAAACGACGTATTTTTCTTATTTTCGTCGTTCCCTTGTGACGTCACAATAGTTGATATTGTACGTATTGCATACTTTTTAAATGTCCATGCTTAAAACCTTTGATAAACCCACCAATTGAAGTTTGTTGTAACAAGAACTAACGCGCGTGATTTTGGGTTTTTTTCGATTAGAAACGGGTCGGTTCTTTCCGCCATACTGCCAGAAAAATCGGGGACCAATCAGAACGTGATGACAACTTTAAACTATGACGGAAATCATCGAAGTTGTTTTCAATTGACTTTTGTCGCCCGACGGAACTAGTAACAATAGAAAACACGGCAAGATGGATGGCCCGTCGTTCGGTACATCCTTCGGTGTTTTGGCCGTTACTACAAGAATAGAAATTATCTTTTGTTGATTTTCATTATGGCAACTCTTAGATGTGCTACCTGTCATATCCTTCTATTATGATCTAATACATATCAGGATAGAACGGCTTTCTTTTATTTTCATTTTCAAACAGGCATGAATATTATTAAAAAAAACGTTACATTTTATATTTACATTCTTAATATGTATACATTATTTACCTTAATATAGGTTTTTCCTTACATTTCGATAATGAAGTGTCTGCGTTGTCAACAGAAAGAATTAACCTTGAATAACCTTAAGTCACAAAAATGTTTGATTCTTACGGTTGTCTCATGTTAATCGAGGCGGGAGGGGAAGCTTCAAAATGACGCTGATCAAATTGCATTCATAGCTCTATGAATGGAATTTCTTCTGGTAAAGCTTAGAACAGAACTTACAGTAGAAATGTATATATAGATTTTAATCCTTCAAAAAAAATTAACAAAATAAATTAAATAAAGATAGATGAGTTATAGAGTATGTATTCAAAATCTGACCATAGAAACAATAATAAACAAAATCCAAAGGTACAAATATTTACGAAGATCAATAAACAGTTTGATTATAATTTATTTTTAATCTGAGAAACTATTTACGGTTTTTTTAATTAATGTATCATTCTTACACTAACTGATGCAAAGGAAACTATGGTAGACAATCAATTTCTAAGGGAAAATTGATTTCAAAGGAATAAAATGACGCTTAAAACAATTCTCCCAATGAGACATTTTATCGAAATGATCCATTGGTGTCATTTAGGATTTGCAATGACAGTATCAGGCTTCTTAAAGCATACTGCTCCGTCCGCGTGACAAGTCAGAAATTCACCGGATGCCGATGGACTACAACCGGAAGTCAATTTCCCGCATCTACCATTAGCGATAGAAAACGGAAGTCCATGCTTCGATACGTACAGTAATGAATAGTTGCCACAGAGCTTATCGATAAATGTAAAATGTAACCTAATGGAAGTGAAGGTCGTAAACTCGGGTTCTAAAAAGATATCCTGAAGACCTCAGTCGTATAACTTCACAAATACATGCTATTTATATCACTATGTAGGCGAGGAAATGTCGTTAAGGCTCTCTTTAATGCTTGTCATTTGTATGATAATCTGAAAGGATTTTATTTATTTTTCAATTATAAGACAAGTTTCACTATAACAGTCATATTATATGAAATAGAAACAACAGGCTATCATGATACCAAGGCATTCTCTAAATGATAAGGAAAATCAACAAAATATTTTGCGAAAACACCAAAATTAAAGAAAAACAACATTAAATTGAAAATTGTCACTCATTCTAAAATTATTCATACAAAAAGTGTTAAAGGTTGTTTTATAACGTGAGGATTACTAATTGAAATACATCTAAGCTAAATTAACATACTTAACCCAGCCATATTACTTGATCCTAAATCAATAATGTATAGCGTGTTGAGGATGAAACACTGTCAAACTTTAGTGTTTACAATGGTTACGCATCGATTTCAAATCTGTGTTATTAGTGATCTTGCTTTTGTCTATGTCGTGTTCTGCTGACATAAAGCATTTCAATGACTCAGATATTGATCAAGGATGGGACATCAGAGCGATTTTCCAAAAGTATAGTTACTTTGACATCGAACTACAAGAGAAAACTGTTGATCTAAATCCGGTTTTAAATGGATGATTCTTGTTGCAAATATCAAAAAAACATTTCATCAATATATGCATATGATTTCAACAGTTTTAACTCGTTGGAAAATTGACATTTAGCGAATTTCTCTTCAGATTAGGAAGAATATAGAATCATTTCTTTTAATTAAAGCTTTTCACATACCTTGATTCATTAAATCAGGGTTGAAATATGACTTACGGGACAATCAGCATGTCTTTACTATTAGGAGAACAGCATCCTTTGTACTTGTCACTGGAAAGGCTATTGATTTCGATCGAAATATTGAGAAATTCTGACTCATTATCTCTCATTAAAATAACCCTGCGATCAGTCACACTTACTTAGCTTAACGCTGCGCTGAGTGAAATATCCAAATCCTTATTTATGACAGGTAAATTCAGAATTGTGAGCCGTTTTGTGTATTATTTCTAAACGAGATCAGTTTGAATCCCAGGATAGGTTCATTTTTATTTCAATTTTGTTAATTGAGAAAAAAATCAACGATTTAAAATTGATTTTCATACATCATGATGCTACGTAGGCTTGAGACTATTAAATGAAGATGAACACGAACGAATCATTAAGGCTCCTTCCTGTCGAAGAATTCACTTTGATCTCGCCGACTCATACATTGTGATTAGTAGTCTTTGAAATATTAGATTTTCACGTGATAACAATTCACCTTGTGACATTGCATAGTCTAAAACTAGAGGGAGTACTCATGTATCTTTTTTTCTGGAATCACAATTTCAAGTCTCGTTGCAAATGAGAACAAATGCAAATGTCAACCCTCAAAGACAACCTATAAATCCACGGGCTATAAAAAAAGACCAACGACGAAAAGAAACGAAACACAAAAACCACAATGTATTGGATTTGTAATTATTAACATCGTCTTCTATTTGAAATAGAATACTTTCCGGAATAAAAAAAATATATAAAAGTCGAACCAATATATTGAAGAAAAGGGTTGTTATATGTTACTTTTACATTGATAATGCATTGAAGCCAGTTTTGATATTACATCGCAAACACAACGCAATACAAAAAGTGTTGGTAAATCTAGTTTTCTATGCCATTCTTGATATTTGCACAGTCACATTCTCTTTTTTTCTTTTCTAGATATTTTGCAAATATCTAGAAAGCAAATGAAACGATATTTTTTTTTTTCAAAATACAAAGAGTAAGTTTTCCTCAAATTTTGGCCTAGGCATGGTAAGACTATACCATTAAGTCACCACAAGCATTTATGAGAAAAAATCTACCGTTACAGTAATGTTGTCCAGACAACAGAACTTTATAAACCATAAATTGCGTTACCATGGCAACAAAAACAATGAAATCGACAAATAAAGTTTGTCGGTTAAAAAGGAGAGAGCAATCACGTTTAAACTGATTTGGTCGTTTTATCGCTCACGGAGAGGAGATCAAACTCTATTTCGTAAGGGGTCATGAAGCTCCAATTTCCCCGGAGGCACGTTGATAGCACAAAATTGCTTGAAGGTCAACTATCGCTACCAGCACAAAGACAGTTTGGACAAAGAATTTTTATGTTTTTGATCAGCTGAACTATGGATGACAACAACATCGGTATTGTTTGATGTCGGAAACCGTATTGAAATGTTCTAAACGGCAAATTTATATTGACATCCATCACAAATTAAGCTTTATTTGTCTGGTTTCTTGGCATGTTTTTCCAATATACAAATAGATTATCGGACACGGATGTGGTCTCGAAGTTTCGTTACCTCACCGTCGTATTCTCGCTCCGATGCTGTCATATTCTCGCAGCCTCGTTTTTTCGCCGTCGTTTTGCCGCCATCTCACTCCCATGTCCTCATAGTCTCGTGCTTTTCGTCGTGGTTTTCCCGCCCCCTCACTACCATAGTATTGCAGTCTCTTTTTCTAACCGTCGTATCCTCGCTTCCACACTGTCTTTTTCTCGCAGTCTCGTTTTCTCGCTGTTGTTTTCCCGCCCTTCACTGCTATATTCTCGCATTCTCGTTTCTCACCGCCATAGTATCGCTCGCCAACTATTTTTTTCTCGTGATAGCCTTGTTTTTTAACCACCGTATTCTTGCTTATAGCCTTGTTTTTTCACCACCGTTTTCTTGCTTACATAGTTTTGTTTTTTTCTCACAATGGTATTCTAACTCCTTCAACGTTAAGTTTTTGCGATATCGTTGTCTCACCGTCAGATTCTCGTTTTCTTATCAACTTTTCACTCGCTCTAGACTTTTAATCAAAGGAGCAATATTTTTATATCTGTGCCTAGCTCTTTGTGAGGCGGAAATTGTTGTCCTATGGACCATAGTCTTTGCTAAGGCACTAAACGCCAAATAAAGAGACAAACACAATATATTCTTGAGTGAGGAGATTCATGAAAATCTAGGTGTATACCCATCCAGAATGTATTAATTTCAATCCCTGTTAAATCGAGTACACCGACACTCTATACGACTTGGAACAAAATACGTGCTGACCATAAAAACGTGTAGCAATAATATTTTCTATGAATAGAATGATATTGCTGTGTTGTGAGTTGTGACTGTCGTAAAATACTGAAGCTAGCACATTAAATTCCTTTTAGGATGTTTGCAATTCGCCTCCATTTCGAAAGATTTTCAAAAAAGAAATATCTATTTTTTTAAAGTTTTATAAATGACGATTTAGATAATTTAACTTTAATTGAGATATATCGGAACATTATTAAAAAAACATTCGACTTGCTCATCAATACAATAAGCTTTATATGAAAACAGAAATAAATCCGCTGGAAAAGGGGACAGTTTGTTTTCATGGGAATGCCTACAGATATTATCAACTAGGAACACAATCCATCTTCCAATATATTCTTCGAAAGCTATAATAAAAGAGAATGTAAGTGTTCCTTCAGTTTGACACGAATGGCAGTGAAAATGGTAAAAAGGACAAACATTTTGATAGAAGGCAATTTTTGAGCGGAGGATGTTCAAGACTGATCAAAAGATGATTTGAATTCCTCAAAATCAACATTCCGTTTACATTGTATACCTCCTCTTGGGTATACATTATCAAAATACGACAGCAACCCTGATCTCGTGATAGTGGGAAGTTTAATAACACTAATAATTAATAATTAAAGTTTCTTATATACCGCTTTATCACAACCTAGTTCGTAGGTCGTCTCAAAGCGATTCCCAAATTATTATCCGGCCTTGCAAGGCTTTTGCAACCAGCCAGTATCTTTCTCAGCTGCCATTTCGGCGCTAGCAGCCAGTATTCAACAATTCTAGTGCTGCCCAACCACGTACTCATTTACTGAGCAAACTAGTGCCATGTCGTGACTCGAACCCACAGCCCTTCGGTCACGAGCCCGACGTCCTACCATTAGACTACCGTGCCTCTTTAAAAGTGGCTTTGTTGAGCAACTAGGAGAGGCAGCGGTAAAGCAATGTCTATGAGGACCCTTGTTGATTTTTGTTTTAATCCAATACAACGAAGCAAGTCTGTATCGTTATCACTAGTCGGTATTCGGAAAGTCTGTAATATAGATGCGTGATTTGCTAGTATTTCGTCTTTCGAAATATTGTAAAATGTAAAGGTTTTAATTTTAATTTTTTTTTGCAGACACACCTACATACCTATGATTGAGATCATTGGGTTCGGTTTAGACATCGTAGTCACGAAACGCTGACTTGTTTTTTGTTTTCATTTGGATTTTTTTTTTAAATTGGAAAAGAAGTGCATCTTCAAGGACATAGTTAAGCTTTTGTATCTATAGAATCAGGATTCAATTGGTGGTATTTGAAGGAACAAAAATGATTAAAATCAAAAAGAAAAATATATTTATCATGGCTTTCAAAATAAGTTTTACAAACTGAAGTTACCCAAAAATATAAATGTAAGATCTAAATATATAGATTAACCTTATTGATAACGATTCTGTAGTATTTATATTCATTTGGATGCTCTTGAATTTTCATTTCCGGTCGTAATCGATCTTAACAAGCTTCTTGATGAGTCTGATTGTTTCCGGAAGCACGTAGACGTAAGACTCGAGTTCTTCCTGTGTACACTTACATTGCAAACATTCTGCGGATGATAGATTAAAAACAGAACTAGCAGCATCATATTGAATTAGCGTGCCTGTCTATGATAAACAGATGTTCTATATTTAAAATGGTCTTCGACTCGGATGATGAATGGTAGGGTAATTAGCGTGCGCGAGGGGGGCGTTCTTTCCCTATTAATCAAAAAACCGAAAGAACAGTTACCGTCACATCTTTAGTCCCAGTAACTTCACGGTAGCTCGCACTCTCGCGTACTTCTCTGATCTCGTGATTAACGAGAAGAGGAAAAAGAATGACATTTCCGAAACAAGTAGAATTCCTTAGCCTTTACAGAAATTGTTTACACGTCGTGTTTTCAATAATATCAATCAAGAAAACCAATTTCATCATCCGATGCAGAGTCATGCCAAAAGTTTTATGACATAATTTCGATAGCGTTTATCAGATATAGGGCAATATGTTAATTCCCGGCCTTGCATCCTTTGCTATTAAGACAGCAAAAAAA
>JAULCA010439851.1:0-10775 GCA_032360845.1 Crassadoma gigantea | reverse complement strand
AACTAATCTGGTAGTCCCACTTTCTAGCCACCACTAATCTGGTAGTCCCACAATGCAGTCACCATTACTATGGTAGTCCCACTTCACAGCCACCACTAATCTGGAAGTCCAACTATCAAGCCACCACTAATCTGGTAGTCCCACTTCACCGCCACCACTAGTCTGGTAGTCCCACTATCTAGCAACCACTAATCTGGTAGTCCCACTATCTAGCCATCACTTATCTGGTAGTCCCACTATCTAGCCATCACTCATCTGGTAGTCCCACTATCTAGCCACCACTAATCTGGTAGTCTAACTATCTAGTCACCACTAATCTGGTTGTCCCACTTTCTAGTCACCACTGATCTAGTAATCCCACTTCACAGCCACCACCAATCTGGTAGTCCCACTATCTAGCCACCACTTATCTGGTAGTTCCACTTCACAGCCATCATTTATCCGGTAGTCCCACTATCCAGTTACCACTCATATGATCGTCCTAGCTTTTAGCTTCCCTTTATCTGACAAACCTGTGTTATGCTCATTAAAACATACAGATATTTACTATAATACGTCCCTTTGTGTAGAACATTTTATATGTTGTTACTTACAGACCAAAAAGCTCAGTGAGACCGATTTTAATGTATAAATTAAATTTATGTTAATATTCTAGATTAATTAATGGTATTTAAATGACACATTTGTATAACCCGTTTAATTAAGATATCCGAAGATTTCACGTTTAGACATGAGGTCAATATCATACTTAAGTTTGAAGATAAAATAAAAAATTCAGCATGAGGGGAACGGGTAATTCGTCATATCATTTTACAAAGGACGGTGAACTTATATATGTATTCCTTCAATTTGTATCAAAATAAAGCAATATAAGATTTTGTATGTACTTAACTTATTCACCCCTGAAAACATTTGTGAATTCCTCCCATTCAAAGTATGGAATAGTTCATTATGAAAGGGTTTCAGGGGTGAATGACTTAAGTTACCATACTCTGTATAGAAAGTCATCTAGGGGTACATATATACACAAGGGATACCAATTATAAGTTCATATATGTATTGCCGTCGACATTTTTATATATTCCGGCTCATGCGTGATAATTTGATTTAAATATATATGCTATATAACCGGCCTAGCCCATCCATCGAGCCGCAACGTCTACATGCTTTGAATGTGTTGTATGCAGTGGCGTAGCACATACCTGTATGCTTGTATGCTAAATTTAACTATTCAAGAATTTTTTCATATAAATATATATATACTTATTAATTTCATTTTAATAATTATTAGAGACTCTATGTATCTGTATCAATCGTAAAAAGGAAAGAATAATAAAAAATCTTCTTATATTTCCTAGTCTGATAAAAGCAGTGAAAAATCTCAAAGAATTATGAAGAATTCTAAATAAAAAACTAGGTAGTGAAGTACAAAATTTGATATAATGTAAAAATTGTGTTTAACTTGTTAAAAATCGAGCTGAAAATATTTCCAAGAATACGAGAGATTGCTAACAGGGCCAAGTAGAATTATATTTTAAGCTATAGGAGGAGGAACTTCCACTCCCTTACCCCAGCCCCTCCTCCGGCGCCTCGGACGCTCGACCCAATCCATGTTAGCATAAACTCCGATAAATGATTTTCTGTTAAAGAAATTACTTTGAAGTTTTAAATGATAATGAAAGAACACTATTTTGTAAATTCAGAACAACTAATCATAGTAGAAACTGGTAGATGGATTAACATAGAATATCAGAGTAGAATATGTCCATACTGTGATACAAACGAAATCGGTGATGAATTTCATTATTTGCTACGATGTCCATTTTTAATTATTGAATGAAAATTATATTTAGAAAAATATTATTATACACGGCCAAATAGTTGGTGAATTCTAGCAAGATTAAAATCTTAAGAAACCTATGCAAGTTCATAAAAATTTCTGTTTAAAAAAGTCTCATAATTTGTCCTCCTTATATATTGTATATTTGTTGAGTGTTGTACATATATTTTATCTGTACATCTTATTTTTGTAAAGAGAATTGGACCAATTTCAATTTCAACAAGATTTTATTGACATTATATTCGTCAAAGGGATTGGACATCAGGCTACGCCTATATAAGTCCTCTCCAAATTATTACAAACATATATACACATTCTGCATTTCAATTTACGTCATATACATGTATATATATATATACAGAGCTTCATGGCAAGGTTGTCGAAGGGGGGTAACTCCAATACAATTTAGGTAATATTTAAATTTGGTTTGCTTACTTGTATCATAATCAATATGTTGATGTATTCAAGAGTTATAAGAGTAATGCAAGTTTATTGATAGACCATCATGCATGCATTCCAAGGAATCTAGATTATAAAATTGGACCAATAAAGAAAGCCACTGAACTATGACTATTCTTACGTTCAGGCCGTTCTAGAAACTCCAGGGGTAGCCCGAGTTTCCTCTGGCCCTGACACCAGACTTAGACATTTTGACAGATTGATGTCAAAATGTCTATGTGTGGTGTCGGGGCCAGAGGACACTGTCAAAATATCTAAGTCTGGTGTCTGAGCCAGAGGACACTGTCAAAATGGCTAAGTCTGGTGTCGGTGTTAGATCGGTTATAAAGTGAATGACCTTCGTATATTCAGCAATATATGGCTATTGAACGCCCCAACTGTCTTTGAGATACGAATAAAATTTACTTATAATAAACGTGCCCTGAAGTCATTATGCTATGTTATGGTGTACAAAACGGGTCCCGAATTCATTTTAACTAGTTTAAATGTCACGTCATATAAAAAGGCCTAGGTGTTTATGATGTTCAATAAAATCAATATTAACATTATTAAAAACTATATTGACATCAGGCTCAGCATTGGTATTTGAAATTAGTAGTGCTTCAGTTTTATTTGGATTAAATCTAACGAGCCAATTTTTCTGTCCAGAGATAATATTTTCAAGATCTCGGTTTGTAGTAGTTTCAAGTTCAATTGCGGAAGGAGAAAATACGGATAGGGAAGTATCATCGGTGAATAGACGGGAAAGGCTGTCGAGAATATCAGTTATATGACAGACTTCCGTGGTTATAACGTTTATTTACGAGAGAAAAAGAAGCGGACCTAAGACAGAACCCTTTGGCGTCACGTCAAGGTTATCAGTTATATCACAGACTTCCGTGGTTATATCGTTTATTTACGAGAGAAAAAGAAGCGGACCTAAGACAGAGCCCTGTGGTACACCAGCATTAGTTGTTTTAGTATGAGAAGCAACATTGAGGATGAAGACTTGTTAATGGCGTTTCTGTACATAATTAGATGGTCAGTCTAAAAGATTTCCATTGTTTACGTAGCCTTTTGATTTGTGAACAAAACCTACATGCCAAACCCGATCAAAAACGTTGGAAATGTCGCAAGACATGTATGAACACGGTTTTCTAGATTTGTATATACATTATGATAAATTTCAATTAGTCGGTGTACTGTAGAGTGACCTGGCTGAAATCCAGATTAGCTTTATAAAACAATGTGTTTTTATGCCCCCACCATAAAATGGGGAAAGGGGCATACAGTGTTGCCGATGCACATGTCCGTCCTGTACCGACGCGTCGCATCCCGTCCCGTCCATGAGCGGGGGCATTTATGTCATTTTACAGACATTTTCTAGGCTAATAATACAGAATTATGTACTCGCTTTTTCAAAAACTTTTCCAACAGTGCTTAATAAAGCTATTCTTCTATAATTACAAGAGCATTGTTTATCACCTTTCTTAAAAATGCTTTTTTTCAGGGAATTGGGATAAATTTTTTGATCAAGAGACTTTCTGAATATGAGAAATAACGGAGTTAAAACAGAAAGAGCTGTGTTTTTAAGCATTTGGTTACTTATTTTATCATATCCAAAAGCTTTACCTAAATTAAGAGACTTAGGGATGTCAAAAATATCAGCTTGCTTAAAAAAATATTATCTATAGGACTATGGGTTATCATATCAACATGTGGTAAAGTTTCACCCGAGTCGTCTATAGGAGAGATAGACACAAAATAGTCATTTAAAAGAAGAGTCTGGTGTCCCCGCTTAAGTTGTTGCTCAAACAGCGCTGCGTATCATATAGTCAAACCAGAGAAAAGGGACGAGAAAAGGCATTTAAGAATAAATTCAGATCACATGTGATTTTGGCTGTAACCTGTGGAATAAAAGATCCAGAATCACTCGGTCTGAAAGACTAAAAGACCTTGGAAGTTTTCGAAAAGACACGCAAGTTATGCACAGAACACGTCACATCAAACAGGCTGGGAGCCATTCTATGTATGAGTTGACCATCGCAGCTCCAGGCACATTTTCCATTTCGTCCTCAGATTTTACAAACTCGTATGTAAAAACTGTCAACCATTCCGCCTTTTCCAAGAAAGGAATGAATTTCAATCATAGGTTCGTAGAGAACTTCAGAGCACAGGGACTTAAGAATCTGTTACAGCTATATTTGGACCTAAACTGTTAGTTAGTTGTCCTTAAACATGTAAACTTAGCCGGAAAACCTCAGTTTTTAGGTCCAAATACAGCTGTAACGTATTCACAGGTCTCTGTACTTTCAAGATCAACTGTTTGAGTCAAAAGACTTCAATAAGTTCAGTCTATCAACACCTCCCCCTCCCCCCACTCAAAGAAAGAGGACATAAACGCATGTTGCCCCTTTAGGTGTCCTCGTGCAACTAGAACTGATAGTGAAGATGGCGAGGGCGTGGCTACCGTGCATATATACGTTTTTAGATAAGGTCCAAATATAGCTGTAACAAATCCACATGTCCCTGTGTCATATATGGTTCTACCACTGTATGAGAGTTCCCGAGTAAGTTACAGTATGAACAACTTATAGTTATATTACATTGTTTGGTATCAATTTTACCGGAAAGTTTGTTACTCTTAAGGAGTTATGCTGATTAAACGAAGTTTTTTTTAATCAGACCGGAAGTAGCGATATTTACCATGGAGATATGTACATAGTTGATGTATGTATTTTCCTGTGGCCAATCCAAGTACTTGTTCTTGTTTTGTTTGTTTGAATTTAAGGGTTTACACACCACTTTGTAGCTATTAGGTATAAAGAGACAAATAAGAATAGCATTGTTTAAATTAGATAAATGACTATAATGAAGAGAAAAAAAAATCACACATGTAGCCGTTCGCAGACCCAGCATATGTACTGTTCGGCAGAATAGGGACCTTGGACCATGTGCGGACAAGCTGCCAGACGGCATGTTACACGTTGAGGCATAACGAAGTACTCTGTGAGCTTGTAGATATATTGGAAAAAGAAAGGAAGATCAAGAGGAAAGTAGACGATTGGACCAATGGAAGTACATCTGATTGGAAGGTCATCTTTTCCTGACATGGTCTAAACGGTTCTCAGGCCAGACATTGCACTGTATCTAGGGGAAAGAAGAAGTTGATAGTGGTAGACTGTGCCGTGGGAGGGAAGGTGTGTGCAAGAAAATAAGATGAAACGTGCCAAGTACGAGGACTTGTTGGTAGATAGACATGGAACTTTCCTGTGGAGGTAGGATGCAGGGGTTTCCCTGCACAATCAGTGTGGAGGATGTTCAGCACGCTGTGAGTCAGGGGGGAGGAGAGGAAATGAGCAGTACAGAGGCTCGCCCAACCAGCTAAACGTGCCTCCAGTTGGGTGTGGTTGAAGAGGGAGGATAGTACCTGGAAGCCAACCGTTGGAGCACAGTGACTGATCACCACTGTGGACCCACCATCCAGAGAGTGTTCCGAGTTAGGGGTTGAACCCAGAGACATATTAAGCACTATATGTTCAGTGAAGGACGGACTCGGCTGACGACTCCAACGGATCGGCAGTACCATATGCCATCAATGGCATCTGTACTATGTAAGTTATTATGAAGAAAAAAAACTTAATCACATATGTCGCCGTCTGCAGCTTTCTTCTTCTTAAAATAGGGCATAGAAACAGCCATCATAAGTTTTTGATATTTAAAAATCAGATGAAAATATCCATAGCTGGCTCCACACATCGTCATCGGTGTTCATTTTCGTCACGTACGTACACAGTTTAGATTATAATACTGAAATGTTCAGTCTAGACAGATACGTATTATTTTTTCACAAATTTGAGTACTTCGCAGTTTAGTTGGTTGGGCGGAAGACTCGCGCGAAAAATGTCAAAGAAAACTCAACGGTAAAATTATTAAAATGGAAAAAGTTACTTTTTGGAACAGGTTCGGCACATGCAATATATACCAACCCGTGAAATTGACGGGAAAATCTAACGTTGCTTTCTTTACATGTCTTTATATTTTTTTATTATAATTCCAACGTGCGCCGAACTGACCCCAGATGTCTCTGCCCCAGACCGCGTGTCCGAACTCCCAAAAGCGGGGCACGTTTGGTTATCCAATCAGAGACGTATACTTCTAATTATTCTTACAGATAATTAAAGTGATCATTCTTCAAATATGGACGTGTTTGCCATTTTACTATTTATGGTTCGATGTTCTCTTCAAACTGGTCCATATACACTGTCCAGAACGACTTTGTTGAAATTGGCCGATCAAGCTTTTAAATAAGTTTAATATTTAGCCCATGGGGAGCCCCATAAACCGTAATTCAAACGACACATATTTATTTTATGTATAATGTACATGTATGATTTACGACCGTGGATGCACGCGTAATGTAAGTATTTTATAAACTAATTTTGGTTTTTAAAGTCGGAGACACCATACGTGAACCAGTATCAATTTATAACCCTGCGCAGGTGGTATACAGTTAAAGCGGCCTAACTGTAAAAACGGCCCTAGTTAAAACGGCCCTACCTGTATATGGTATGGTATAGTGATACGTATGATGGTCACAACTATCGCATAGCATATAAAGCTATCATTAGTTAAATTTTCATGTGGATTAAAAATAAGAAATAAATTATGTGTTTGTTTTCATTTCACTTATTTGGTGAATTATTTAAACAGACTTGTTCGATTTGGAGTGTTAATGGATATATTCCACTACAAAGAAACATAGTGCGACCAATTCAATATTCTTTCTTTCTAAACAACAGTGCGATGGATGTGACAGTTGGCAGCACAGAACATGCGGTACCGGTAAGTTATTAATTAATTAGTGCAAAGAAATACCACCAATACATAGCAACCATGCGGTATAATATTGAAAGAGAAAATTCGTGAGCCAAATTATTATCATTGATTTATGTTCCTATCACTTTTATTGGTACCTTTTTATCATATCAAATGTGAAATCGATTCTTGCAAAAATACATAACATGGAAGTTATTTTCCTGATCATATATCTTCAGTAAGTTGGGACCGCATTTACCATATTTCTCATAACTCTTTTAAGAGTGGCTTTCGTCATTGTTTTTCTGTCAAGTTTTACTCTACTTGTTAATTTGTATGCGAAAGGTGAGACTTAAATAAAATATCTGTATCTGAATATAAAGATAAAATATGAATATAAACTTTATTTATTTTACAACAATTATGAAACAAGTTATTTCAACTTATATTAATCACTCTTAAAACTCATACAAGTTATTACGTTAAAAATGTTAGAAATTTATTTCATAAGAGATTTTTGTCAAATTTTTAAAGTGGTTCTCAATCATTACCTGTAGAAACGGGCAGATAGATACGCCAGGCCAAAAATACCTTTCTTCTCATACAGTATAAGTTTACTTTGTCATGTAATAATGCAAGTACTTCAATATTACAACATACAAAGTTGTTAACATTCTTTACTAATTATAAACATTGTGTTTTACAGGTTGGCATCACAAACTGAACGGGAAAGCTGGACGGGCCAACCTACCGTTCTACGTGCTGGTTCCACTCCTGCTGAAGGAAGCTTCCCTGGTCAGCATCCAGATGCGACTCGTGTCCGAGAATGCCCTCCAGCGGCACCAGAGGACCACCTACAAGAGGATCCAGGAGAAGATCAGCGGGCTGTAGGACCAGTACGAGGACATCTAGGGCCGTTGATAGTAGGGCCGTTTTGACTAGGGCTGTTTTTACAGTGAGGCCGTTTTGACCTAGAGGCCGTCATGAACGGAGACGATCTGTGAACTTTGACCTTTGATCTACATGCGGTGAAACAAGCGTGACGTTCCAGAAACACAGTCGGGCAAAAAAATGGCTTGGAGAGGACCGTCACGTTTGTTGGAGGGAGTGTCCGACTCTATCGGAGTACCCTTGATGCAGGTAAGTTTCAAAGAATACAACTGACGAGACAGGGATGTTTTACATGTGAAAACGTAACAGATATGTAGGCCGACAACTTCTGTAGTCCCGTATCGACTGACATGTTCAAAACAAAGTTACTGGGTGTGACGTACTGCTACAAAAACCGGGTATTGTTTAATACAAACATTCTGGTTGCCATACTAGTTTGAAATTCTTTTATTAAGACAATATTATCCTTTCAACTTTGTTATTTTTTTGTTTGTTTGACACATATGTTATTTTCATGTATACGTTGCTAATCATCTTACCTGTGTGTATGTACACACATTCCTACATATGGGTATGCCATTTAGTCATCCTTCACTATTTTTATGAGTCCAGACCTGCAACTGACTCACTATTGCTCTGACCTGTTTTTTTTTATTGATAATGAATACTAATCCCAATGGAAATATGTTTTGTGAGGAAGAAGAATTCTTGGAAACAAACTGAAAGTGAAATGCTTTAAATAAAAATCACTACACATAGGCCTGTATGTGTAACAGCAATTCCTGTAGAAGCAATGCTCAACCCGTTTTTTTTATGACTTTTTGCAGTCAAACTGTATTTTGTCTTGTTTGTCTTGTCTTTCTGATCACAAAACAGCAAACAGATTGAAAATCGGTTGAAAAACAAATTTTTTATACATTTTTGAAAAAAAAACAACAACAAAAATCCCATCCCCAAAAACTTTTTAAAAACAAACCATGTACCTCGCTCATCCTGGAAAGTTAAATAGGATTTTTCTATTACTCTTTGCATATGGATATGCCAACTACAATGTTCTAGCTAATAAGCAGATCATTCTTTCATTTTTCTGCAAGATATGGCAGTGTACATATCGTACTAGTCATCGAAACGTCACATAGATAAATATTATTGGTTGTGTAAAAATAACTTCTCATTATACATATGATTTAATTCAGAATTTTTTTTTATATCTGGATGTTTTCTACTGGTATATAAATCAATCTTTGTAGTACAGTTTGTATTTTATATTTTGAACAAAATAATTAAATCATTTCAAGGCATCCCTGTTGACATATAACCATAATCAATAATCATTGCTATTTACATAAAGCATACATTTGGAGATCTTTTATAAGATATATCATTGCTGAGTGTTGTTGTAACAGTATGTTATAACTGGCTGTTTTAATATCGATACATTGTATAAACAAATGACAACAATGTTGGCAAGGTATAACTTACACAAAGTAACTTATATAAAACATTAAGTTAACATTTACAAAACAACAATCTAAAGTGATAATGTATAACCTCTTCGCTTGTTTTCCAATCCCCCATATACACTATTTCGAACGGTTTGTTGTTGCAAATTTTCTTAAATAAAAAGTACTGTTATAACTGAATTTGTTTATGTTTAGCACTTTTTTATTTACCTTTATCACGCCCTCAACCCTGCTTCGAATGGGGTTGCTCTGGTTAAAAAATGTTATCATAAACATTTGATTTGTTAAAATAGTGTTTAAATAACTTAGATCTTTGTATTTGTCACCTCAAACTGATGGTTTCCATGCAAAAATGGCGAGAAAATAAAAATTTATTATGTGTGCCTGGGGTTTCAACGAAACACTACGAGCGGCCGCCATCTTGGAATTAAACGCGGCTACTTTCAATGACCCTATCTCAAAAAAATACATTTTTTTATGTTTCCTGGGATTGTCAAGTGTATTATTATATGTACTAAAAAATTCAGAAATGATTAAATATTACAACTAGTATAGTAAGGGCATTTGACTCGGCTGAATTCAGGGAAAAAGTCGTATTTCAATTTTTCAAAAATTAGCCATATCTTACCCTTCTGCAATTTTTAGCATATAAAGTGTAGTTAAACAACAACGATTGCTAATGAACAATTTCATGTCACTTTTGTGTTTGTAAAGAATGACTAAGACACACAAGTCCTCAAGATAGTAAACCCAATATTTAGGGTATGTGTTTTCAAGCCTTTTTGAGATACAGACGAGTTACCTGCCCTTTGACTGAGCATCGCTACCTGTAGGAACTCTAAATCAGAGATTTATATCATTATAAATCTCAGATTTAGACATATTTCCTACAGGAATTAGGGTAACAGGAATGGAAAAATGCACAGCCAGACTGGGATCAAATCCAGGACCCTCCATACTCTAGACAGATGATCTACCAATTGAACTATCTGGTCTCCGATGATCGACCCAGTCCAGTTCCCCTACATTCCTCCCTCCTTTAACAAAGTCTTCGACCCTGAAGACACGACACCCTTATTATTAACTGGCAAATGTAATTAGAAAGGAAAAATTCACGGCCATACTGGGGTTCAAACTCAGGACCGTCCAAAGTCAAGAATGAGCTGTTTGGTTGTAAACGATTGACCCGGTCCAGATCCCCTACATATGCATGTAGATTATGCACAGTTTCTCGGTTTAAATCTAGTTTCATGCTTTGATTATAATCACAGCTAAACATTACCGACAGTCAGCCACACTAAGCAGACAGTCAGCCACACTAAGCA
>JAULCA010439819.1:0-10776 GCA_032360845.1 Crassadoma gigantea | reverse complement strand
TCCAAATATCTAGCCTTGACCATCCAGCCAACACTGTGAGGGAATGTGGCTGGATTATCCATAGAGGATGAAGGTAGTTGGATTATCCACTGGTAAAGAAGGTAGCTGGTTTCTCTACTGGGAACATTACGCTGTACTGTTAGGTTATTAACTGATTCACCCCTGAAGACACATTTGAACTCTTCTAAATCAAGGTTGGAATAGTCCATTATGAAATTTCAGGGGTGAATGAGTTAATCCAAAAAGGACACTGATGTTGTAACTCAAAAAGAATAAAAAAATAACAAAGGACTTTTGGATACATATCGAATATTACATTGGTTGTAACGTATCACCATTGATTTCCTCTATATGGACACAAAAAGACCCTATTCAGTAGAAAAAGTCATTAGGCTTATCATGCAATCATTAAGTAGAATACACCAGCAGGCCTATATATAACTTGGTTTTCTATTGAACTTGCTATAAAACAAACATATGTGGAAATTATAACAGTGTTTGGGAGGTAAATGGATTTGCAAGAGCTCGAGAAAGATCCATCAAAACAGTGTTTGAGTGTGATTGAGTATTTGGAACTTCAAACATAGCTACCTGGTTATACATGTACATCTTCAGGTAGTGCACTACCAGTGATTATGGATCGGGTAGTATGGTACCACTGAGGGGGGATACTATGTGGCCTATTAGGGATTGTGTAGTATGGTACCAGGGAGGGGGATACTATGTGGCCTATTAGGGATCGTGTATTATGGTATCAGTGAAGGGGATACTATGTGGCCTATTAGGGATCGTGTAGTATCGTACCAGTAAGGGGTACTATGTGGCCTATTAGGGATTGTGTAGTATGGTACCAGTGAGGGGTACTATGTGGCCTATTAGGGATTGTGTAGTATGGTACCAGTGAGAGGGTACTTTGTGGCCTATTAGGGATCGTGTAGTATGGTACCAGTGAGAGGGATACTATGTGGCCTATTAGGGATCGTGTAGTATCGTACCAGTAAGGGGGATACTATGTGGCCTATTAGGGATCGTGTAGTATGGTACAAGTGAGGGTGATACTATGTGGCCTATTAGGGATTGTGTAGTATGGTACCAGTGGGGTGATACTATGTGGCCTATTAGGGATCGTGTAGTATCGTACCAGTGAGAGGGATACTATGTGGCCTATTAGGGACCGTGTAGTATCGTACCAGTGAGAGGGGTACTATGTGGCCTCTAGCTCCATCAGTGAGTAGTCACCTCAGTAATTCTACCTAAGAAGGCCAGATAAAGTAGTTTGACTATTATATGTGTATGCTAGCCAACTTGGATGAAAGTGAGAGTGTATTTTCTGAGTACTTGTAATCTGGAGCGATAAGATGGGCTAAAGAGCCCTTTGAATTTCCCCTAGAGCCATGGTTGGTTTTATTGTGAGATCATCCCCTTCAGATATTGGTATCACACCTCTACTCTGTGTGTTAGCTTGTCTTTGATGAACTGTTACAGTAAATGTCTATTAATGTTTGAAGGTTCATATCATTTTATTGCAGATTAAACCCTACTGCTCATCTGTTTATAAGAGGTTACTGACAGCATGGAATTTGCATTCCAAGCTAAGTTCAGGACAATCCTGGGTTGGAGCTCATTTGGCCCATTGCATCCCAATCTAATTACTTACAAAGGTAACTACTGGTAGATATTTGTTCCAGAAGATACTTCAGTCATACACATAATACCAACTGTACAGTGTAAACTTGGCTGATCAGGTCACAGTTGTGAAGGTCATTTCCATCTGAGTAAATACCCTGTAATCACTTCCAGCCTGTGTCAGAGTTATATCCATTATGATCATACACACAGCTGACTATTGGATAATGTCTCCCATTACATACCTATAGATGTACACCAACCAAAGGGTCATGGTACAGATCCCGACCCTACGGTCAGTATAAACCTGTCCTGTACACCACTCAGAGACACATGGCATAAATCTTAACTCTACGGGATACCCAGTTTGTACACCAATCAAAGCAACATTATCATACCTCAACCCCATGGTCCATATATACCTATCCTGTGCACTTGTAATAATGTGGCAGATTTTAACTGTACATAGGATTAAGGTCGTCTTCAAGCTTCGGGCTAGAGGGAATTTCCCTTTAGCTCAGTGGTAGAGCATCCGACTAGGAACCTGGGGATTGAGGGTTCGATCCCCGTTGGAAGTCCAGGTTCTGGTATCCTCTTGCCATTAGCATTCACTCATGATCAGTACTTTAAGCAAGGGTTGGCGAGCTGGAAATTTTGTGTAAGGAGAGGAAAATTGCATGGCCAGACAGGGGTTCAAACCTGGGACCTTCTGAGCCCTCAACGGACGCTGTACCAATTGAGCTACCTGGTCACCAACGACCAACACAGTCCAGTTCTGCTACACACCGGGCACAGACCAAACTCCCATGGTCAATATGCCAAGCCTGTACATCACCTTTACATCTGACAAGGTACACTAATGAGGTCTAAGCATCCCAGACTTCTTTGGCAGAAATCAATAACAGTTGTACATTAATTTGACTGGATTCCTGGAGTTGATTCAACACCTGTTGCACCCTGGAATGGAATATCTTCCCCACGTATAAAATATGCAAGACTCATAAAAAATCCTTCTAAACAGGGCTACAAAATTTCATTGTTTGGTTTCTTATAATGAAAAATGCTGTAAGCTATGAGCTTCACAGTTGCAATTTTATGCCTTATTTATTATGATTAAAGCCTTCTGCAGGATTGATGAGTAGGACCTGCCTGATCATAGCTGTACCAGGGGTCGTTATCTACTAAAACCAAAGGTCAGATTCCATCACAGAACCACTCAATCATAACAAAGATCAGAGTGAAGACATTGCTCTTAACTCTACCATAACACAGCCTATCACTGCACTTTTCTACCATAATAAACATCAGGGTTAACATTTATCAGGAATAGGTCACCTCAATCAGGTGATCAATGTTTTCCACTTTTTTTTAGAAAACAAAGGTTATCAGGTTTTTCTTTGATTAATGATAACAACACTGGAATTAGCAGAAATAAACCACACTGCTGATGACCCAGTGATCAGAGCACCAGGTACAAGTGAATTACCCAAGAAGTGAGGTGTCATTACTTGAGATTTTTCTTAACCCTTTCACCACTGTAGACCATAATGGACTCATCAAGATCAATGCATGGAAGAGTCTACTGAAATTACATAGGGGTGAAAGGGTTAAATTAGATCATTGTACATCATGGTCTGCCAAAACCAATTACCTGGGGAAGTGTACATGTGCTTCTACTCAATCAGATTATAATACTTTCTTTACAGCGAGAGAACATCTCAGCTGATTTTTACATTCTGGTACAAATTCATGTTCACTGAATGGTTTTGGTCTCTATCTTGATGAGAGCCATGTCTGAGAAAGCCTGGAGGTCTTTAACTCAGGGTGAATAGGTAGAACTATAGACCTTCTGCCTGTATCGGTGTTTATACTCATTCAGGCTATATATTGGTGGAATATGTTCTATCTCATCATAAAAGCCTACTCTATATCTTCAATAGTACAGCCGTTGTCTGTTTTCTTTATAAGTAAACACAGGAGAAGCTCCCAGATGTTTGATGAATGAGCCCTACCTAAGAAACAGGTAAACAGAGCACTAGGGTAACTTACAAACTGGGGGATGTGGCCTCAGCAATTTCCAATAGAACCGTTCCAATACTATACAACACTGCAGCTATAGCTTATAGACACACAAGATTTGGTGCTACACCATCATAAAGCTGCGAGAAATTTCATGCTATAGCAGATCCAAGGATAGCTTTCCAAGTTCAAAAGCATTACGATACAACAAGATTGTTCTTCTTCCTAATTATCACAAAATATATGTGCTGTGTTCGGTATATTTTTTCAACAGAGCTTCCAACACCTGCCAATTTTCCCAGTAGACAGGAAGTATCCCAGCGTTTTTAACTTCCATATCTCGGCAATAACTTTCATGATCATATATTATATGATCTGTTTTCCATTCAGATAACACTTACTTAATCACAATCGTTGATGCCAATTTCATATAAAGTAGGGTAGATTCCTATCGTTGTTACAGTATTTGTCAGTCTGTTTCTTTCATGTAACACAGGTGCTACCTAGTCTTACTTTACACAAAATTGTGATACCCAAAGGCTTATTTTCCCCAAAATTATATAAAATGAAAAGATAAATTAGAAATACAATTTATATGATGAAATTACTTCTTGAATTTAAACAGTGAATATGAATTGCAGGAAAAAAAATAGATATGAAATGATTAACAGAAATGTTGGAATTAAGAGTATATAAGTTGGTATCTTTGATGATAAGGGTGTGCTCTATGTGCTATAAACAGTTTCAATATATGAAATCCAGATGTGCATGTTTTACTACCATCAAGTAAAGGCCACAAAAACTGACTCTCACACAGCATAACAGGTTCACAGTTTTGTATGGCCGGAGGAAAGGAAAATATTCTGCTTGTTATCCTATAAATAAACTGTCAATCGACAAAAGATTCAGCCATTTCTAATAAAATAAGAAAGAGGCAATATCTTCGATAGTGAAGAGACATATCTCACAGAAACAGTAGAGTCTCTGAGAGAATGGAAAGCACTAGATTGGATGGAATGAAGACTCATGATGCCAATGGTTACATCACATGCAATACACCCATTACCATGGTTACGTAAGCCCCTGGGGTGAGGCAGAGGCGGTGTGTTTCTTGTGTAAATAAAGGCTTTGGTGGGGAGAAATATTTTCTCTTACCTCAATGACTAAGAACCAGACAAATTTAAACATTAACATTTTCAGATTACAAAAGATACAGGCACACACACTCTATAAAATTAAATAATGCATCAAAATTACAAATAAATATTTTTTAATTCAAAAAAATGTGAATTGGTGAGAGTTTTGGTATCAAATTCAAAGTATACAAATGCACAATGGATAGGGTAATTTCTTTGTGCAACATTTTGTCATTTGTTGCTGTAAAACACTCTAAACATCTTTGTGATCTGGTACACGGAGCGTAAGAACAGGAGATTCGGAGCAGGCGAGAGAGTAAGAGTCGACACCTTCTTTCTGATGGCTGACATGTATAACATTAACAGTATACATACAGACAGACATTACCAACATTACAAAGGAATACCCAGGGAATCACACACAGAAAATAGGCTTACTGTTGTCAACACCACTTGTAAACTTACATAAAGATGTGCTATTATAGGATTACCATCATTTGTAGCCCCTCCGGTACAGTATTAATCACACAGTCTTTAGATCTGTAATCATAGCTATTTTACACTCTCTAACATTGTATCTCTGTTAATACTTCAGGTCACCAAAAATACCTCACACCATAAACTTGCCAAACTTCAAGTTCAAGTCAGGAAAGATACCTCACACCGAAAAATTATCGGACAAGATACCTCAAATCACTGAAGATACCTCGTGATGAAAGCTTGTTGACCAGCTAATTAAAGTACCTCAAGTTATTGATAATGTACGATGAATAGACATCTAAGATACTAAATGTCAGAAAAGGCTAACAGTTTGTAATCAAAGATAGCAGAGAGGATTAAAAATCAATGTTTCATTGCTTTTTTTCATATTTGCAGGTTAAAGGTGGGGAAGTGTATCAAAACATTGTTCCATTGATGGCTTTTTATATTCTTCCCTTTTTATCTCTGAAAAGCAAGATTTATTTTGTTGCACTGTCAAATTGAGTGCGATAGTTCTCTGGCTGATGGCTGCAGAGATGGGGCTTAATGCTGCTGACAGAACATGAAAATCAATGTCAATTAAGATGGCTACAAAACAACAGCTGTACAGTAATTTAGCTATCCACAGCTAATGGCTCATTGTTCACATTCACTTGTTTTCCGCAAAAATTCAATCAGCACTATGTCCTAAAAACTAACATTTCTTCAACTTTGATTCCTTTTTCTCATGTGTTTTGGATGCATTGCATCATCACACTTACTGCAGACACAGTGTTTAATCACAAAGATACAATCAGTGATGTGTCCTATAATTAGACACATATATTGAAATGCACTCTATAACACACTGCTTAAGTGTATCAAACCTGCTGATACAGTAGCTAATTAGATCAGGAGAATGGTAAATATGTTAAACTGAATAGGTATCTGCTAATTATCTGACTGTTTAACATGTAATTTGGCTAATTACACACTGCACAATTCAATAAACAACTGGCAATATTGTCATTAAATGAGTAAATGGCAAAAAGTATCTTAAAACGAAAACTATTTCCTTTGACACTAATAACATTTAATAAGATCCATATACTAGGAACAAATGCCTGTTTTCATCTTTTAACAATGTTTTTTACCCTCAAATATTTAGATCCATATAAAGAAAAACAAGTACAGTGGCCTGTTTTATATCATTTGTATTTATCTTCAGTACATCATTTTGCTGATAATTAAACATGATGTAAAACCTGATCACCTACATGGAAAGCCTTAAATTTCAAATGTACAGTAATTATAAGGAATATGTGTATGATAAAGAAATACTAAACTTTCTTTTACAAAAATGCTTACCACAAAAGCTGATATAATTTTATTCTATTCTATCAAAGATTTCTTATATTTCGCATTTAAAGAAAAAGAACAATGACATAGTATAATTTATGTTACCTATTAAATAGTTAATATACTGTATTTAGTAAAATCTTGTGTTCATGAAATATTAATTTTTGTCCACCAGTCACAGCATTGCCTAAAAACAGACAGTCCCCCCTCCCCCTGAGACTTAGTGCTCTCCCACGTCACCTGAACATAGCCACACCCGACAAACATTACTACTTTGTACCCACCGGCACGATGTATTCCCGATCCCTATCCCCGAGGTGGGTAGATGCGCTGGCAACCTGGCTGGCATCCTGAGCAACGTTGAATATTGTTGCACGAAATCCGTCCATTTTCCTCAGTCATAAAAAAAGGTTACACCTTGTCAGAAACACCTTAATCCATCGTAGTTCTCTGCTTAACTGTTCGCCAACCGTCCTCGGCATGCGGTTTCGTTTACTATGATGTGCCGCAAGCGGCTGCTGATGCTGATTCAAGCCGTTTCCCGCGATTGTTGACTATGCAAATGTCAAAGTTCATCTGTATTGTCGTTAAAAGAATTGATTAGTTTGACAGATTATTATGCTCATCATATTGCAATTTATCGTTCATTTTCAGATTTTGCATTAGTTCTGAAACATAGATATATATACATAGAACGATGAAGTGAAACTAGACACAGTGCGAGAATACGAAACTACGATAAATAGGTAACTTACGCCAGCTTTACTCCATCAGGGTTCAAGGTCGGAAAACACCTTCCTGTCTGAAGGATCAACTTTGTCCAAAGTTTACATGTTATCTTCAACCTAACTGTCACCAATGGCTATCGGTGGACGGCTGATGTTGGGGGTCGTTATCTATGGACTGCTGATAAGTCTGGCAGATGGAGAAATACACCGGGCAAAGGCATCATCTCATAAAAGCGGGGGACGAGGTAGTCGAGACATAGACGTGGCAATTTTAGCAGACGATATGTTTGGTTCTGAAGGTTTGGACACTTGGATTTATGCGGTTTTAGCTTCTATACTTGTCGGACTTAGTGGTATTTTCCCACTTCTTGTCATTCCAATTGAAGCTGGTCCGGCGTTAAAACATGGAGGTAAGTAGCTTTTATTATACTGAATTCATGGGCCGCCCTGTCATGTAAGATTCTCCATACGGCAAACAGCATGCGTACGTGTAGATATAAACATAGGGCATCCTGCCTCTGATGCATGAAGCCAGTGGAGCCACGTTTAGTTGGGGAAGAGATTAGAGAACAAAGTATTCTGTTTATATACTGGATTGACACGTGTACAAATTGTTTATGTACATTTTAAAAACTCACTGATATAACCATATGGCCATCCAGTCATCAGGGTACCCACTCCAATAATGTTAAAGGTTTACACGGCGGGAAACTTTTGACAGGCGCAATGAATATAAATTTGTCAACCTCTGGACCCTCCTTTAATGGATTTGTTTCTTCAGTTTCATGATATGGTGAAAGGTCTATTAATTTGCATCATATTTTGTTTTGAAAAGTTAACTCATTTGATGAACTGCCACATTCCTTAAGTAAAACACTACAGAATCCACACATGAAGTAACTTTTCCAGCTCACAAAACCTGTCAATACACAATGTACCCTGTTACTCAACTAATGGCCAGGCCCCACTTGTATAAAACATCTCAACTCTTGAGATTTCCTCAAGTCTAAGATTTCCCATAGACAATACATTGCTTGAGATTTTCCTCTACTTTGAGATGTTTATACAAGTGACCCCATGCCAGGGGCTATAAGTTAAAGTAATCAGAGATTAATAGCTAAGGCCCTGCAGTTTTCACACCTCTTTGTGAGGTGTCATAAATTGTTATTTGTTCTATAATTGGCTTTTTATGGTATTAAAGTTTGGCAATGTCCTCTACAAAGACTTCCTGGCTTGTATCTCCTATAAATCGAGACTGGAAGTGGGAGGGGGTAATATCTGGCCAGAACAATGAAGTTAATAATCGGCCATGGGGAGGGGGGGAAACATAGTCTGATGCCTACTTAGGGTCTCTCAAAGAGGTTTACTCCTACGTATACTGTAAAATTATTTATTTCCTGTTGGAAGCACAGTCAGGAGCTTTAAGTTATACTTATACATGTATTATTCAAACATTTGGGCATTTATTTGTTTGTTTTATGTAATTCGTTAAATGTCAAGTTAAACTCTGTACATTTATATATACATGCATATGCAAAAACTTCATGGTACAAGACAGCTGATAAAAACATCTATTCTGACATATCATACAAAATGAACATTAGATATCAAATACAAATTAAATGTATTCAATTTAATATTAAAATGGCCACAAGAAAATACTTTAAATTGGTGTCGACAACTATATCAATACAGTATTTATTGTCCTTTGATAGCATGTTACAATTTATTAATGAACCAAAATATATGACAATGTTTCATTAATTAATTATGAATGCAAAAAAAACAATAACTTTTACAGTATTGGACACCACATAAAAAAGGTCTATGTGAAATGTATTTCTTATAGACCTACTGATATTATGATCGACTACACATAGGACAAGCAATTTTGCTACTAGTTAATGTAAAGATTTAAAAAAAAAAGAAATGTAATGACAATGAAAGATGAAACTTAATTGATCCCTTTATTTCCTGACCTCACTTCTATCTTTATCTATTAATCACAAATGCAAAGTAAATAAGTATATAGGCAATGGGGTCTCTGAAGTAATAATTTCAATGTTTCTGATTGGCCTGTTGCCCTTTTGTACTGCCAGGTACCTGAAGTAGGCAAAAGTACAAAAAATTATATACCCGTATTCACTGAGCCTGCTTGTAACAGAAAATATTGTAGCAGAACCGTGTTTTTGGTGGTGTTGTGCTACAAGTTGTCAAGAGTTACTTCTCTTGTATTGTAGCATCTTCCATGATGAAACTTTGACACTGCATGTATTGTAAAATAAAAGCATACATTTCAGATGATGCATTGACTTAATATTTTGACATAATTACTTGCTAATATTGTTCATGATAAAAGTAACTTTGTTTAAACAATAAATAATTAATTATAACAATGAATTATAATAAGTAATTTTATATCAAATTCAATGCTTTCACTGTAACCTTATACCTGGGATCAAATATATGTAAATTTACTTCTGGTCTTTGCATACTTTTTGTCAAGCTTACATAAATTTCACTTAAACAGTAGCATGTGTGATGTGATTGCCAGCACTTCTAGATCTGTGCTGTGTGATAGTAAAATAATACAAGCTTTTAATTGGAGTTTTACCAACTAAAGTATTATATGATGACATATTAATAATGATGATGGTCTCTTCCCAGATTCAAACAAATGTTACAGCTTCAGGTAAATAAAAGCTGTCTATTTTCTTTATTAATTCTGGCAGTTTGTTTTGATTTTCTTTCCACTTTCTATTTGTTGGTTTAATTCTAGCTAAAATGGCTGTATCAAACATGGCCAGAATCACATTTCACGTTTTTCATGATTCTAGGAATTAACATTAAAACACTTTATCATTTTCTTTATTGACAACTAACATTTTTTTTACAGATTAATCATGAACTGTTATGTAACATACATTATTTCAGACTGAAAACATAAATTGATATGAAAAGAGAATTAACAGGGATGTGATTCTTCCTATTTTCAGAGGTTTTCCTATTTTTATTTTTTCCAATGGTTTTAATTTAATAGTTCTTGATTTATTCTAAAACATTGAGAACATAAAAGTTTCTTAAAGAGTGCATTTTTTCTTCCCTATTCACTTTTTATTTCCTCTTGTTTTATTCCCCCCCCCCCCACCTCTACCTTACGGCCCCTATTATACCATTTTATTTGTATTTTTACAAGTCAAAATAACAAAGGCTTTATATGCATATTCATGACAAATCAGTCATATTTCAAATACCCCATTCATGTATTATATTATAGGCATCATAAAAAATATCATATAACATAAGTTTATATAAAACTGTATAATCCTAATTATTTAAATCTGTGAATTACATTATAGCTAGTGCCATGTAAAACTAGTATGAATTTAAATACATCACACATGTCAAAAAAGAAGTGACCACTTAATATCTGTAAAATATTTTTGTTT
>JAULCA010439808.1:0-10777 GCA_032360845.1 Crassadoma gigantea | reverse complement strand
GTAGAACTAGAGGGTGCCTGGGTATGGCCACTATAGTAGAACTAGAGGGTGCCTGGGTATGGCAACTATAGTAGAACAAGGGTGCCTTGGTATGACCACTATAGTAGAACTAGAGGGTGCCTGGGTATGGCCACTATAGTAGAACTACATAGTGCCTTGGTATCACCACTATAGTAGAACTAGAGGGTGCCTGGGTATGGCCACTATAATAGAACTAGAGGGTGCCTGGGTATGGCCACTATAGTAGAACTACAGGGTGCCGGGTATGGCCACTATTGTAGAACTAGAGGGTGCCTGGGTATAGCCACTAGAGTAGAACTAGAGGATGCCTGGGTATGGCCACTATAGTAGAACTACAGGGTGCCTGGGTATGGCCACTATTGTAGAACTAGAGGGTGCTTGGGTATGGCCACTATAGTAGAACTAGAGGTTGCCTGGGTATGGCCACTATAGTAGAACTAGAGGGTGCCTGGGTATGGCCACTATTGTAGAACTAGAAGGTGCCTGGGTATGGCCACTATAGTAGAACTAGAGGGTGCCTGGGTATGGCCACTATAGTAGAACTAGAGGGTGCCTGGGTATGGCAACTATAGTAGAACTAGAGGGTGCCTGGGTATGGCCACTATAGTACAATAAGGGGGTGCCTGGGTATAGCCACTATTGTAGAACAAGAGGGTGCCTGGGTATGGCCACTATAGTACAACTAGGGGTGCCTGGGTATAGCCACTATAGTATAACTAGGGGGTGCCTGGGTATAGCCACTATTGTAGAACAAGAGGATGCCTGGGTATGGCCACTATAGTAGAACTAGAGGGTGCCTGGGTATAGCCACTATTGTAGAACAAGAGGGTGCCTGGGTATGACCACTATAGTAGAACTAAAGGGTGCCTGGGTATGGCCGCTATTGTAGAACAAGAGGGTGCCTAGGAAAAGCCACCAGAGTCGAACTAGACGGTGCCTGGGTATAGCCACTATTGTAGAACTAGATTGCCTGGGTATGACCACTATAGTAAAACTAGAGGGTGCCTGGGTATGGCCACTTTAGTAGAACTAGAGGGTGCCTGGGTATGGCCACTATAGTAGAACTAGAGGGTGCCTGGGTATGGCAACTATAGTAGAACAAGGGTGCCTTGGTATGACCACTATAGTAGAACTAGAGGGTGCCTGGGTATGACCACTATAGTAGAACTAGAGGGTGCCTGGGTATGGCAACTATAGTAGAACAAGGGTGCCTTGGTATGACCACTATAGTAGAACTAGAGGGTGCCTGGGTATGGCCACTATAGTAGAACTAGAGGGTGCCTGGGTATGGCCACTATAGTTGAACTGGGGGTGCCCTGTGTAAAAGCCACTATAGCAGAACTAGAGGGTGCCTGGGTTTGGCCACTATTGTAGAACTAGATTGCCTGGGTATGGCCACTATAGCAGAACTAGAGGGTGCCTGGGTTTGGCCACTATAGTAGAACCAGAGGGTGCCTGGGTTTGGCCACTATAGTAGAAGTAGAGGGTGCCTAGGTATGGCCACTATAGTAGAACTAGAGGGTGCCTGGGTATGGCCACTATAGTAGAACTAGAGGGTACCTTCGTATAGCCACTATAGTAGAAATAGGGGTGCCTGGGTATGGCCACTATAGTAGAACTAGAGGGTTGGTGTTTGAAAAAAGGGGGGAATAGTGTAAAAGATGTGCATTCATTAGGTTGCCTTACAAGTGTCAGCTGTGGGGAATTTCCCTTTAGCTCGGCGGTAGAGCGTCAGGCTGGAGAGCCAATGGTCGTGGGTTGGAGGCCAAGCGACAGCACTATCTTTATCACTATTCCTCGTCCTGTTAAATAAATAATGTTCTTGTTAAATAGGGAAGCCAACAAGAACAAAAGATGGCCATGATGTACGCTCCTGTAAAGTAGCAGACAAGACGGGAAGTATCAACATCTCTATTTGGGACGAGACTGGTGACCTGCTTCAGACAGGAGATATATGTCGCCTTACCAAAGGGTACGGTTAGCAGGTTCAGATTTTTTGTATCTAGGGATGCATTTCCTTGCCTTTTAGAGGATTTCCTATTTTTCCATGATCTTCAAAGTTATTGATTTCTTATGAAGCATTAAAAATGTGAATTTTCTAAGGAGTTGAGGTGTGTTTATCCCTTTTCATTTCTTTTTCTTTCTTAATCTGTGACAGATTTCCTCCATTTTCCCCCCAATCCCCAAGCACATCCCAATGAAATCTGCATTAAGTGAATTTAGATGTGTGGTGAACATTAAATCAAGAAAATTAACATCGTCTTTAATAATGGTGCTAGGTTATATGGGGTAGTCGCCAGGTACTGGCTGTAGGTCGGTGGTTCTTCTCCAGAAACTCCGGTTTTCCTCCACCACCAAAACCTGGCACGTCCTTAAATGACCATAGCTGTAAAAAGGATGTAAAACAAAAAGAAACCAAACCAAGTATGGTTTAGTGACTATATCATGATCACTTTCCTCAATAGTTTTGTTTGGGTATTTAAGAGTGCTATATGCTATCATCAGCTTGTGGCAAAGAAAAATAGTGATGCTCCCCTTAGCTTTTTCCGGTAAATTTCTGACAGTGACAGTTTTGATCAATGAGTAACCCCTGTGATTATCTTATTGTTAAGCTCTCGTCCTATTACATATGATATTTACTTATATAATTGTTAAATACTTGTTCCAGAAATATCTTGTGTATGAGAACTTACATGAAATCTGTTTTCATTTACTGTACTTCTTTTAAATTAGGAACTTCTAGGAAAATTTCCAAGAATGAAGAAGTATCAGTTTATTCATCTATACGTGTAAGATAAAAATGAGTTTTTACCCATATGTTGTTTACAAGGGGACATAATCATGATCTGATCATCTTAGACTTTGATACGTTCAAGCTTCATTAACCTGAGAGAATATTAATTGAAGTTTATATTCTTTAGGTACGCCAATATTTGGAAAGGCTGTTTGACGTTATATACAGGAAAAAATGGAGAAATAATCAAAATTGGAGAGTAAGTATACATGAAAGCTCAGTAGGAATGAGATTTAACATTAAAGAAGTTCCCTCGAGAGTGAGATAGTAGAATTAATTCAAGCACTTTGAGTAAACGTGATTATAGACTTATATTACTTGTTTCAGTGATCTTGCTGTTTCTGTAATAGTGTTTACCATTTAATGTTAGATATCCTGTATACCAGAAAACTCCCTGTAAAATGCACATGTTTGCCCTTTTCTAGGAAAATTCTTGTCTACCTAGTGATATTTATTTTGTTCCCAGACTGAGAGTAAAAATACCATATATATAGCAAGCTACAAAATGTATTAATACGGTTAGATGCTGGTTCAAAATGCATTTAAGTTAACTACAGGAAACCCTTCACAGTGTTACAGTATTTCACAAACTAGTTTGATATAAATCATCTTATTAACTCTGTTTCTGTACCATACACAGCGATGTAGGATCTGATGAAACCCTGTAGAAGTTACGTTCTGACGGCAGCTAATTCGGACCATTCAGTGGACAAGTGATAAACTCACGGGTGTCTGAACATCGCCAAACTTCTCATTGTTCCTGTGTATTGATAAGCGTACTGTTCTTCTGTATTGACACGCGTACCGTTATTTCTATCAAAAATTAACCAGAACATAACTTCCTTTCCAGTTTCATCATGTTCTGCATTGCAGAGAAACAGAGTGAATTATCTGACTTAAATAAGATTATCCAATAATGAAACAAAATGATAGTACCTTAAATTGGATGTTGTTTGTAATTTCCAGGTTTTGTATGCAGTTCACCGAGACCCCTAATATGAGTGAACCCATTCCAGAGTCTATACAGAAGGTAAAGCAACTTAAACTTGTACGGGTGTGTAGAACACTCCTCGTCAAAACGTGGTCACCTAGTATCCAACAGAAAATATTTCTTTCAGCTGTTATTCTTTATTTTAGATTATTTGGTTTTCCGGAAAAAATAATTGCTAAGCATTTTTTCGCAGCTCTGATCATCCAGGACAATAACTTCACAGACTTGCTGGAGGTAGCCCAATGGAACTTTTAGTGATATATTGTATGTAGGTGATGTGTAACGTCCCAAGGTCAATGTCACAGTGAGGTCAAAGGTCTAATACGTTGTCCAGGCCATTACTCCTGACTGGCTGAAGATAATTTAATGAAATTTTAGGAATATATGCAGGATGGTAAGGTGATGTGTCACATACCACATTTGGTTTTGTATACTGAGGGAAAGGTCACATTGAGATCAAATGTCAAATACATTCTTTGGGAGATATCTTAATTAATTAGTTACTTGAGACTGGAGCAATATGTGCCAGATGGCAGGATGGTGTGCTGCTTAAAGATATTGTGTCTGAATGGTCAAGGTCAAACAGAGATCTGGGAACAAATTCATCATTTGTGTCATAAATTATGACACGCTTAATGATTTATGGTTCAGTGACATTTTAGAGATACAGCTCAAACCTGTATTAAGAGGCCACCCAAGGGACTGGCAGAAATTCGCCGCTTAAGACAAGTGGCTGCTAAAATTAACCAGGCTCACCCGAAAATCACAACCAAAGTTTCATATATACACGGGTTATAATGACGTTTTCCCGGCAATATCGGCTGCTATGTTATTTTGAATTTTTCTCCCTTCATAACAGGGGTACAATTTCATACTTGAATATAAATGCATGATCAATAAAATACAAATGGGTTTTGGTGATTAATTTCTTGAAATGATGAATTTATTTTTGTTTGGCTACACATGTGTTCCTCATGTACATGCAGAATTGTACGATGTGTTATATACATCGGTCCATTTGCCTAAGTTCAAGGTCACATCGAGGTCAAAGGTCAAATTCATTGTTCAGGCTAGAACATTGTACTCCCTAAAAATATCTAAATGAAATATTTTAGATATGTGTAGGATAACAGGTGATATGTTCCATACCTTATACGAGTCTGTGCATCCTAGGTCAAGATAACCCTGCAGTGAAATATTTAGGTCAAAGTTCAAATTCTTTTTACGGGTGATAACCTGTCTTTTTCCGGGTGATAACCTCTGTCTTGCTGAAGATAACTCGATGAAGTTTTAATGCATCCAAACAAGGTTTTCTTGTATTGTCTAAATTATTATGAAGTTCTCGAGTTCTATTGAAAGCTGGTTGCCAGCTAAAAAAACACCTATATGCTTCTTACATTATCTTTATTGTGCCAGATGTTTTATGAAGATTGAATTCTTAACGATTTGATAAACTATCAAAAATCAACTGGCTTCTTTCAATAATTTAACCTCCTGTTAGAAATGTTAGGAAAATTGAAAGATCTACCGTCCTATATTCACTTCGAGAAACTGGGAATCTTTTTTATATTATGATTTAACTGGTAATTACTGATAAATAAGATGGTCATTTTTATACAAATTCTAAAACAAGTTGGAATTGATGATTTATAAGTTTCACACTAAGAAGAACTTCCAGTGAATGATTTGTCTGATAAAACATGTGTGTAGTGATAATGATGTGTTTTAACTGAGCAGGAAGGACAGCCTGCCGGTCAGAGAAAATCTCCAACAGAAGGAAGTGACAAAGGACTCCTCCCCAATCCTGGGGGACCACCCAACAACCAAACTCCGCCAACTGGTCGGGGTAAGTTATCTTTATAACTACGCGATCGTGTGGTAAGAAAAGAAATAATAGTGCTGTTTTAAACTGTAGGTCTTCACAGTTTGTGGGGAAAGTATACTAACTCATGATGTACTTTTATGTGCTTATGCAATTTTGTCAAGAGAATATATTAAAAAAATTAAAATTAAATTATTTGTGGTTAACGGATTTGGTTAATACTCAAAATAGATTTGTGGCAAATTTACAGAAAACTTTTCATTTCTGAAATTCTAGTGTATTAGGCATCGGCTCGTGAATATATTCAATTGTTCATTTACGATTTTGGTCAGAAAATTTTACAAAGTGGACCTTTCAATGATATCAGTCTTCTTTGGTAAAATCCATATAAAGTGATAAAGGTATTCTTCACAGTGAACTTGTTCTGTATAGTTATCAATGTCATCAGGATAAATTCACTCTAATTACGGAGTTTACAAAGGACAAGTTAAAGCTACTGCTACTTCTAATATTGTTACTTACTTATTTAAAACTTTGTTCACATGATTACTACGATACATGATGTTGTGCATTTCAATACAATATATTTTTTTTCATTTTTACCCTTTTGTACAAGTTATACTTGTCTTTTGATTGCTGTTAACAGATTTATGGAAGTTGTGCCTTTTAGATAATTTTAAGGAGGGAATATTAGTTTTTGTTTCATTTTCCTGTTATTATTTTTCAGGTGAAAAATTGATCATTGAAATCATTTGATGGTTAAGTTAAATATAATTAAAAAAAAAAATAGAAATTGTGAGTATGTTTTCATTGTCTTTGATTTGTGAAATAGTGACTATAAGTATTTTTGCATTCAATTTCAGGTAATCCTAATTACCAAAATCAGAGGCCACCACGACCTTTCATGCAAGGTCAAGGTCGGGGCATGCAGCAAGGTCATGGTGGCAACATGGCTCCTATGAATGTGAATGGACGAGGAGGGCGGGGCATGAGAAGATGATTGACAGCCAGAATTAGTTCTCATTGTAAAAAATTATATTATATTGTTTATTATAAAAAAGCTATTTCAAATTAGTTTTACTTGTTTCAGGTATTATATAAGATAGAAAATTTTGAGAAAATGGATTGCGAAAATAGATTGCTAATTAGAGTAAGATATTTAAATGAAATTATTATGGAAAAGATATAAAACAAAACTGTTGAAGTGAGAATTCACAAAACGTAAGCAGTTGATATTCTGTCTTTTGAATGTAATGTCCTTACGGACCGGCAACAAAAAATTATATCCAGCAACAATTTTATCTGTAGCCCCATAATGGTGCACATAGATAAAATGTTATACATAGTGTTTCTAGGTTAAAATACTAAGACAACTCCCACAATGAAATGCTTCAATTTTTGCTGTCGTTGTAAATAGAGAAAGGTTGGTGCAACAGATGTTTTCAATCTGTATACAAAACTGTAATGGAGTTGAGACAAAGTGGTTTGGTAGGGTGTGTTTGGGGCCAGAGGGTTAGACTTTTGATTTTATGTTATAGAAACTGAAGAGGTATACTGCCATATTTTTTAATAACATGAATTTTGCTTAATGCCTGAAGCACAACATTTAGATTTAGTGAAGCATAATGGAAATGATACCAGGATTTTGTTAATTATTTGTGGTTTAACAGATTTGGTTAATACTCAAAATAGATTTATGGCAAATTTACAGAAAACTTTTCATTTCTGTAATTCTAGTGTATTAAGCATCGGCTCGTGAATATATTCAATTGTGCATTTACGATTATGGTCAGAAAATTTTACAAAGTGGAACTTTCAATGATATCAGTCTCCTATGGTAAAATCCATATAAAGTGATAAACGTATTCTTCACAGTGAACTTGTTCTGTATAGTTAGTTATGTCATCAGGATAAATTCACTCTAATTACGGAGCATACAAAGGACAAGTTAAAACTACAGCATACTGTATACTCAACAACTACAAAGTTTGTGTTTTGTTTTTCTGTGGCTGTGTTTACTTTTGTCCTAATCGGTTAGATTTTATTCTTGGAGGCATGCAATAAAATAAAACAAACATGTTTATCGAAGATTACAGGAGTGGCATCATGGCCGTTACACTTAATTAGAAAGCAAATATTGACTAAGAAGAGCCATGATGTGCATACTCATAATGCATTTATATTTCGAAATACACATTTACATTTTAATATATTGTCCCACAAGGATAAAGAAAGATTTTTTTACACTTTCATTTTAAAAATAGTCCAATGTAATACCTTCCAGTTGAAAATTGTCAATTTTTACACCATCTTCTGTTGATCAAAATTGTCTGATTATTTTCTCACCCAAATTGAGCAGATATTTAGTGATTTTTTTTTTCATATGATCCTGACCATCAATGAAGGTACCACAATGACATACAATTTGAATAATTTTTTGATGTCTTTTTGAAAGTGTTCATAATACCTTGTAAAACATGGATGTGAATCATGTTTTGAAATGAAACCTGTTTATAAATTGTTTAAGATCAAAAAGGTTCTGTTGTAATCATTTTTGTCTCGCCACCATGAAGTGAAAGGGAGACTGAGGTGTTGCCTTTCCAGCAATGACAAAGGCATCAACATTTAGTTTTTGCGCTTAAATTAGTTTCTCTGCAAGAAAAGTTACTAAAACAACCAAACTTGGACCATAGATACATCTTAATTGTACATCTCAACCCATCCATCCAACGCTGGATGCCGCCTACCTTTCATGGTCCATTAACTTTGTCAGAATCTCCATTTTGTGTAAGATTCAGCATTTAAAAAGCATGTTGATCAGTATAAATGCATAGAGAAATGTCCTGGTGGAATGAGGGTCATTTTTATCAAATTTAAATATGAAATTTTTCTTTTGACCTTAAGCTTAATGAAATGTGACATTGTTGGGGGCATAACCTTAATTAATGTATCCGACTGTCTACAATTACTCCCCCTTCAACACCGAGTCACGGATTCAGGGCTTACGTCTATGGGGCAGTCGCCAGGTACTGGCTGCAGGTTTTTCACAGGTTACTTATAATTAATTGGGCTTTCCTCAACCACCACAACCTGACATGTCCTTAAATAACTGCAACTGTTGATTGGACATAAACAAAAACAAACCTACTGTTGAAATGGTGCTATTCGGAAAAAAAACAAAATAGGGGAACATTTATTGTATGAGTAGTTTTTCCAGGCACTTATTAAATAATGACACGCTGGCAAGTTCACATGGACAAACAAGGTTTTGTAATCTTTATAGAATCAAGGCTATGCCAGATAGACTAAGATAGTTACTTTTAAGCTCACCTGGCACAAATCTATGGTTTGATGTTCATCTGTTAACTTCTGTATAATGAATGGCCTCTTAAAGAAAACTTTAAGCAACAGTCATGATATTTGTCTGTCCTGTTCAAAAAGCAGGGTAAACAATGAGGAAATGTTTTCAAAATTGCTGTGAAAAAACTTTTTAAGATTTTTTTTTATATATCCAGCTTGATGTAGTAGTAAGCGGTCCAGGCCATCAGCACGTGTTGTTTTTACCCCACTAGCTTTTGTGACTTTTGTATCACTCTAATTACAAATATTGTTTTAGACCCCATTTTGTTACCTTGTATAATTGGTAAAAGTGCCTCCCTACCAATTCACTATAAAAGTCATCAAATGTTGTCACATCATCATCACCATCATCTTTATTATAGTTTTTGTTTATCGCGACATCCTTATCATTGTTGTCACATCATCATCATCATCGTTGTCATCATCACCATCAAACTTAATATTGTTTTTGTTTATCGTGACATCCTTATCATTATCATTGTCACATCATCATCATCCATATCGTCGTCATCATCATCATCATCATCATCATCATCATCATCAATGTCTACACTGTATCATACTTTTTGTTTAATGTGAATTCATTAACCCGGAAATAAAAACAAAAGAAATTAAAAATGAAGAGTTCAGTTATTTATATTGTAATACCCACAAGAGAACTCCAGGAAACAATATTGGCCAGCATATCCTCGATAATTGAAAAAAGGTTGGAAGGAACGATAATACAGGTACTTGGATGTATAACATCAGGTGTAGTTTTCTAGTCATCATAGATGGAAACCTTCATTGTAACTTGACCTGTAGTTAAAGAGTTGTTCAGACGAGGATGCATCAACAAAGGGCAGTAACTCTGTCAGAATGAAAACAAATCTGGATGCACTACATCAGGGGGAAGTTATGACATTAGTAAAGTTTCATTTAAATTGATGCACAAGTATAGGAAGATTTTGCAAATGACAGACATCCAATTATGGCAGGGTGGTATGGGACCAGCGTATAGTGTTCTGTCCTGTGATACTATCATTAAGAATATTTGTTTTAAAAAAGTTTGAAGGGCATTTTAAAAAATATATAAACACATTGTTGTGGATGAATCAAGCTGATGAGGTTTCGACCAGAAGCTGATATGGTTCGTATCGGCTAAATGGCCAGGGGAGAATGCTTAAATGATAAAATACCAACTGCAAAGTTTCTATTCAAAGAACAACAAAGTTCAAGCAAAAAATGTAAAAATCATTTTATTGAAAAAAAGCAAAAAAAACATATGGGATAAAACTTACAGGAGAAATTAAACATTGGCACAAAATTGTCTGGTCTAATTTGGAATGATATTAATGACATATATGTAACATGAATTTGGAAAATATTTCCCCAAGATACAGTTTATATACTTATGTTTTCTTCTAAACTAATGCCCATTAAGGTTTTCTGTTCCATCTCATGAACTAATATAAACACAACCAATATGTATCAAAGCATCACACATCATGTCGGGGAGTGTGTAACAGGAGACATACATCATGTTGGGGAGTGTGTAACAGGAGACACACATCATGTCGGGGAGTGTAACAGGAGACACACACCATGTCAGGGAGTGTTACAGGAGACATACATCATGTCGGGGAGTGTGTTACAGGAGACATACATCATGTCGGGGAGTGTAACAGGAGACACACATCATGTCGGGGAGTGTGTTACAGGAGACATACATCATGTCGGGGAGTCTGTAACAAGAGACACACATCATGTTGGGGAGTGTGTAACAGGAGACACACACCATGTCGGGGAG
>JAULCA010439797.1:0-10778 GCA_032360845.1 Crassadoma gigantea | reverse complement strand
TGTACTGTAAAGCGCTTTAGAGTAGCTTATGTTAGCTAGATAGGGCGCTATATCAAATGTTGTATATTATTATTACTATTATTAAAAACAAAAGGAAAGTGTGTAGTTGATATGCAATTTATGTCAGTCTACTTAACGGAATGGAGTTAAAATATTAATAGGAAAGGAAATAATTGAGAAACCAAATTACTTTTCAATTAAAAATGACCGAAAAGAAAAAAACCTGACTTAATCCTTCGTTTCATATAAACAATCTTTAAGTGACGATTGAATTTCTGTCTTTTTTTTATTCTGTTACATATGCTTGTCCTATTTATACATGTTTTCATAAACAGAAATGGTATTATTTTGTTTTTTAAGCTCATTTTGAAAACAGCAAACTATATTTGTGAATTAACCTACCCCTTTTGGTACCTCTAGAAACCCACTTTCGGTCAAAGTTTTACCTTAGTTTTTCCGCATATCATACAATAGGACATCTTTGAACGAAATAAGGAGGTGAAAATCTGAATATACTGGGGGTCCAAAAAGGGCCTTATAGACATTCATCCTTTATTCTTTCTTTTGTCCTGGAAGATATTGAAAAATCTGGAAGATTACAACGTAAAGTGTATTTTATAACTTCATTTTATATCATTCATGATAATCTGTATGGCACTCTGTGTAGTGACAGTAAGTTCTGATGTACATCTAACCATATATGAGAATATATATGTTAAAATAGCGGACGTTCTAATTGATAAAGTCTGTGTACATTCATCAATATTCTTGCAATTTGGGTCTAGTTTTCTTCCATTCACCTGTATATGTATGGTCTCCCTTCTAGAAAGGGCTTCAATAGGCGATGTCTGTGCCTAGCCAAATTGTATTCTTAATATGCATGAGAGAAAATAGATTTAAAGTCAAACAGATTTTGACTTATGTTATAAAACTTTAAATAGATTCAAAATATAGATACGTGTACCCTCACGCGACAATGAAACCAATCCCAACGGTTTGCCAATTAATATGCTTTACGGCGAAGTGCTACCCGTTCAAGTTTTATCGCCCAATAAAACATGATTATTACCTATAAAAAGTGTTGTTACATCTAAATCGTGTAGAATTATCATTGATCTAGAGATGTTGCATCCTGTACACTTGTGATAGTAAAAGGTGGTGAAATTTAAGGATAGCTCGTCCACTCCTAGCCCAGACGTCTAGAATGTATTTCGTCACTGTCAGTAGTTTGAGTGATGAGAAGGTGTGTTTGTCCCGGGGTTGTACGGGACAGGTAATGGTTGGGTATAAAACCATTCCAACACTTATCACACTTAGAGTTCAAGCAGCTTTCAACGGGGACGGCGGTAGATTGTTAGATCATCAAAATGGTAAGCACTTATTGACATTTCAATAGGGATTCCCAAAACGTTCTACGAGAAAATGTGTTCATGCAGACTGTAAGCCAACACCACCGCACAATCAACCTAAAATATATAATTTTAAAGTCAGATTAACATACGTACATAACAATATCAGAGTAAGTAATGAAAACGATTAACACTATACACAACGAACAGAAACTAACTTATCTCGGGACGTAATAGTTCTTTTAACAGAAAACATTTCTTGGTATTGAAAGAATCAATACCTGTTTGCAGACTTAAAAACATCAGTGATTTTCATTAAGATTGCATGCATTGGGTTTATAATTCGTTGACCGAACGAATCGGCTTTATAATTAGGTAACAGAAAGAATTGTTTTTACAATTCGTTGAAAGAAAGAATTGTCTTTATAATTCGTTGACAATATGAATTGCCTTTATAATTCGTTGACAGAAAGAAATGTCTTTATATTCGTTGACAGAAAGAATTGTCTTTATAATTCGTTGACAGGAATAGTTATCTTCATAATTCGTTGACAGGAATAGTTATCTTTATAATTCGTTGACAGAAAGAATTGTCTTTATAATTCGTTGACAGGAATAGTTATCTTCATAATTCGTTGACAGAAATAAATGTCTTCATAATTCGTTGACAGAAATTATCTTAATATACAATTCAATAACATGGATATTTAAAGTTGTATTGTTTTTCTATTACCTTATTATTTGTAATATATGCTAACATGTTACCGACATTGCCGATATTTTATCCATTGGTCTCAAAATTTTGACCGCTTGCCATACCTAACATTGTATCAGAATTTCATAGTTAATAAGTGCTGTAATAATAAAAAAAAAACACTCTTCTCCACTCAGGGAAGTATACACTTTGAAAATGAAAATGATTTAATTATTTGAACAAAATCATACGAAAAAAAAAAATGAATAATAACATCGTAGATCAATGGAGCAATTAAAGTCACATTTGTTTCTATTCCTCGTGTCCGGTTTTATCACTGCACACACGTCATCAGCCAGAATCTCTTACCGCTTCAAAACTGCAGCTGGCTAAAATATTGTGAAACATATTTAAATTGTTATCAAACTGATGATTTAAACAAATTAATATTTGTTCTTGGATTATTTTCAGAGAGCTACCATCATCCTCCTGCTCATTGCAGCATCAACGGCTGTATTGGATGCTCAATTTCTTCAAAGGCGGAACTCCGGCATTGGGATATCCTTCGGATTGGCGACTGCCCGTAAGTACAGTTAAACATTGACCACTCTTACATTACATAAGAATAAGGAACATTGACCACTCCATGTATGAAATGTATATATGTATTTGTGTTATACGTTGGTATGTGTGTATTTATATATCTGTGTAAGTGTGTTTGTGTGCTGGCAGCAAAGTGAAAGCTCAATAACCATTGGTAACTGCATTTTGGTATCACATTAGTGTTTTCCACCGACTTTATATTCTGTATTTTCATTTTTGTCGTATTATCCATCAAAACCCGACATTTAAAAAAATATATTGTAATCATTATATCTGCCTTATTACCCTCTTTGCACAACAACAGTTGGATCAAATATTTATTTATACATTTACCCTCCACAGAAATATTAATGTTAGCCATGTCGTGTTGTTGCTTTTTCATGTTAAGTGATCGCTTGGAATTCGTTTGACAAGAGTTCGCCAGAATCAGAATAAGTCATCTTCTATTGTTTACTTTGACAGTGGGCGCAGCCGTCTTTTCTGCCAAACAGACGATAGAAGAGTGCCGGTCACAGGCGCTGAAAGCACCTCCGTGTTCAGAAGAAGCTGAAGCGGCTTCGCAAGGCACCCCTGCGGTGAACTACTGCAAATGTGACTGCTGATGAAAGCCCAACTCTCCTCAAACGCTTAAGGCTTATGAAAACAGGAGCATGATTGCTTTTGCTTACGTTAATATCAATAAAGATGTTTCATAATTAGTTATACTATATGCAAGTTATGTCTTCTTTGTTCATCACGCATCCATAATGACACATATATGTATGTATTTAACATCAATGTAAGTTCGCCGGAGTCAAAGATCGGACTGACCTATTAAGTCCATTGACAGTTGGGCGTCGTCTGTAATATTTTTTAAGTTTTGATATCTGAAGAACCAGATAATGGAATTTCTTCAAATGTGTTCGAAATCATTTCAGTGGAACAATGTATCAAATTGAAAATTCTTGGTTCCTGACACAGGAGCCAGGGCGATACCAAGGCGGGACATAAAAGGAAAATGTACCAATATTTCAAAAAGTCTTCTTCAGACTCCTGTAACATAATTAAATTCTCTTCAACGATAGCGACTCAGAGGCTTGATCTTAATCGTACATCTCAGTATTCCTGGGTCTCCCGTTCTCCCTTAAGATTGGTATATATTGGTCTTGGGTTGATGTTGATATTGTAAATAATACCGTTGGAAGCACGGTCCCACTACAAAGAGAACACCAAACATCTTCAGCACACGCAGACATACACATATGGTGATATTAGCCAGGTGGCACAGGACTAGAAGCAAGCACCTGTCAAGTCAACAACTGCAAAATTCCTCAAAATCGTATTGATTAATGTATATGCTAATTGAATAGATTGGATAGTAAAGTAAAGCGTTTTGGAGTGGCTTATGTTAGCTAGATAGAACGCTATATCAAATGTATACTATTAAAGAGGGGGTAACGTTTACTTCAATTTGATTTGCCCTTTTACAGCAGAATACTAAACTCGGCTAAAATAATTATTAATAGGACGAGGAATAGTGATAAAGATAGTGCCGTCCCAGGGGCTCGAGCCCACTACCCTTGGCACTCCAGCCCTATGATCTACCGCTGAGCTAAGTGAAATTCCTTACAGATTACGCTTGTAAGGCAACCTAATTTATCCACATCTTTTACACTATTCCCCCCTTATCCCAAACACCAACCCAGGTTCTTTGACTCCCCGCCAGGGGTTCTCCTACCTTGAACGGGGAGGGTCAGCGGAATCATTTTGTACTAGCGGGCACTGTCGGACGATCGCGACGCGATCGGCCGAGCAGTGCGAGCCGTTATAGCAACACATGTACGGAA
Source organism: Crassadoma gigantea (assembly GCA_032360845.1). NCBI lineage: Eukaryota > Metazoa > Mollusca > Bivalvia > Pectinida > Pectinidae > Crassadoma > Crassadoma gigantea. Next base: position 6,306 of record JAULCA010439797.1, on the reverse strand, counting down.
AAGACGGGAAAATGAGAGTGAATTGATTCTATGTTATACGAAGGCTCCAAAACTTCCGTCTTTCCGGTCGAACAGGCTCACAAAAAACGGCAACATGCGTTGCTCCGTGACTGATTGATGTTCTTATTTTGCAGAAACAATTAATTTGAAATTTTCAATGAACACCTTGTATTTTTTATCGTATCTCCAGAAGATTTCTATGTTCAGAAACAATTCTACAATTTTTTACAAGTCGATGTTACTGATGAAATCCTTTGATGTCCTACATATCATTTAGAAATTTTCATTTTTCGCGAACTGAAAATTGTTTGAATGTAGTTTGAAAGTAGTACTTGCTCTTGGTATTTTGGTCTTAGCTTTAAAATGACACCAGTTGATACCGATAAGTGATACAAGTCATACGTATTTTGCTGTTTGTGAAGGATGAATTGACGCTCACACCATGGGCCGGTTCGTTTATGCGGAACAACCGGTTTAACCGTTTATAAATGTAACAATTTCGGGTATAAAACCTGGCGGACCTGTAAATGTTTATACATGCCTTGCAAGGCTTTGACAAGGCTTGATAATAAACGAACATCTGTGGTCCGACCGGTTTGGCCGTTTACATGAACGCAGCCCATGTTGTGACACGATTGTGACGTCACTGTTAACACACGTCATCGTAGTGTTGACATTGCATTCACTGAAGTCAACCCGAATTATCTCCAGCTATACCACATTATTAAGAATATTTTGATTTTGTTTATTCTTACACCTACAGTTCAGTGCACATTTTTGCTTTGTAACTACATACGTATTTCATGCATTTATGCTACTTTTAAAAAGATTTTTCTGAAGTACTTTTTATCACAATTATCACATAAACAGTTTTTTTTTATATTCAAAAATAACAATATTGTTTTCTTCATTTTCTTCTCAGAATACTGTCATTTTCCCGCTACTTTATTTAGCATCAATATGATTTTGCACGCCATTTCCTTCTAAACAATACCAAATTATTTTAGAGAAAAATATGCAGCAAATCCTCCTCTTACGGTACATTAATAATTGTATATATAGTTTTTGTTACTATTGGCATTAGAATAATACTGAATGAAAAACGGTGGTAATGCAGGATAGAAATAAACAGGAAATTATACTTATGAATAGTATAAACTACATGTATTTTCAAGAAATTGGTCACATTTAAATCCCTTGGTCATTTGTTTTCGTTCAATGTGTTCGTTATTGGCTATTACTCATATCAGTACATTACGGTACCATCTAAAAAGAATAAACAGGAATGATTAGTGCTAATATTTATTTTTGACTCTAAACATTCTGATTTGAAATCTAAAAGTGTTTTTCATTTCTATTAACAAGTGTTGCTAGATCATTTCAAATTCTGAGATGTCCATCATGCATTACAACAAGTTATTGAAAGCCATTCATTTTGTTGTCCAATGTTATAAAAAGGAAGGAACAGAAAAGCTATATTGGTCTTATATTTTGATTTAAACATATTTTATTGTCTTTTTTACATAGCAATGGAATTGGGCACAAGTTTTACAACTTATATCAAGCCCGTTCACAGTACAATATTTTTTTATCAAAATTTCATGATGGCAACACAACGACAATAGAGTATGTATGATAAATTAAAATAATAATGCTGACATATATTCACCCAAACATTCACACACCCAATCACACGCATGCGTCCAATTATAAGCATGAACATGTAGCTAAAGGAAGAAGGGGGATAGCGGGAGGGCGTGAGAGAGAGAGAAAGAAAGAGAGAGAAGGGGAGAGAGAGAGAGAAAGGGGGGGGGGGGAGGAGGTTAGCAAACAAATCCTATTTTTAAAGATTAAGTAATGCAACAATACAGTAAATTTAGGAAAAGACATATCAGACCACGTGGTTGTTATTTCTCCATGCGAACGAAACTAGTGAAACTATTCTCTGTTCACAACTTTCTTCTGATCAAATGTTCACCACATCCCGTGCTATTTTATCTTCCTCCTGTTCACTCCGCTCTTGCTAGTATTTCCGTTTCAACTAGTCCATTCGCACAGAGAAAGACCAAACACGGGGCTTCATTATATTTATATAAACGCATATTTGTATTTTGCAACTCGTGTTTTCAATTTATTAGTATTAGTAAGATGCATGAATTAATAAAGATGTCGACTGTGATAGGTGGGGGTTTTAAAATCTGTTCGGGTCATGTATAAATTGCTGAGTATGCAAGAATATAATTTCGTTTTCTTGTTCCGAAATTGTTATATCTCCAAAAAGAAGTAGATTTAAAGTAAGGGGGATGTACTCATTTAGTTCTCGATAGAGTTTAATTCTCTGTTCGACATAATTATTACAGTTAAAAAAGAAATGGAAGGTGTCTTCAACAGAGTAGCCACACATGCAACGTTGGTCATCATTCAATAAATATAATTAATAAGTGTATACATTACGAGGTAATCCATACAAAATAAACTACAACTTTGACATATTTATCATATTAAACATTCATCTTATTTTATTTTTCCATTTATATTAATCTATCAGGGTGTGAGATTATATCTACACACTACCGGTAATATAATTTGTACATCTTTTCGACAGCTGCTACTGATTTCAGTCTAAATTCATTCATGTCTAATACATTTAATTCGTAAGTCATTTGTCCCCCAATTAAAATATGAATTAGTTTGTAATCTGTCAGAGAGTGTATATACGCACTCAGCAGTATACCAGTGTCGCTAATGTTTGCGATAGAGCACCACAACTTGTCCCGAAGGTGTTCAGTATAGCTACATTTTACTACAATATGAGTTAAAATATCTTGGTAAATAATACCACATCTATGACATAGCTCTTTGGCTTTACCATTACGAATATTTACTATTAATTTCGTAATATATAATATCGAATCTTTAAACTCAGGAAATTTCATTGCTATTTTCCACAGTATGTGTGGTTGCAATATATTATGAACCATTACAAATCTGTTAAAATCACTATCATTTGACATTCGTTCTTTCAACTCATGTTCCTCTTTCAACAACACAGATTTATTCACAATTGTTTTCCATTGCCTTTTTAATTGGAATACACACGTTTGAATATACTTGTTCAACGTACTATAAAGATTGTACTTTTTAAAAAATTTCAAAATATCATGTAAAAATCCAAAATGGTCACAAGATCTGTTCAGCATTGATGCGTATAGTCTTCTTAATAATATACGTGATGATAAGGTATTTTTACCTAAATAGCACAACCTTCCAAAAAACTTTTTTTTTGTATCTATATAACTTTCTATGGACGTCCATCCAAGCAATCCACAGCACAAGTCAGTACGTGTCCTGTTGCTAAAACATTGCATTGATATTAATATAAATCTTTGCGCTCTTTCCAACATCAGTAACTCTTTCTTTGATAAAATCAATAGTTCACAACCATATAGTGCCGACGTATATACAACTTGTTTGATAAGTTTTCCAGCAGTAAGTGGATTTAACGCATTAGGATGTGCACCACTCTTAATTAAACTCATTGTACCACTTTTTAATTTGCTACAAGCACGCAATGTACGTTCATATGTTTGAAATTTATTATTTAACATAATACCAACGTAAATAATATCTTCAACTTCCGGTATAATATTATCATATAAATAAAAACTAGTAGCACATTTTACATTTTTTTTTCTTATTAAATAACATAATCTTACTTTTATTGTAGAAAATAAAAATCTCCATTTTTTACTATAATCCTCACACATCCGTAGCATATATTCCATATCAGTATATTTATTGCTTACGAGGCATATATCATCTGCTTGAGTTGGTATATTAACTCTAATGTCAATGATCATTGATCCTTTGCCAATCTGTTCGATATTGTTCAGCAACCGATTAATAAAAACTAAATACATTTTCGCAGATAACGCGCTCCCTTGTAAAATACCTCTCTCCATGGGTACCCATCTTGATTGTAATCCATTGAAAATAATACAACTTTTGACACCAGTGTATATTCCTTTCAGTAATTTCCATAGTTCAAGCCAATTTCATAAAGTTTGTATAGCAGGCCTGCGTGCCATACCGTATCAAAAGCTTTATTGCTATCTAGAAACCCAACAGAATCGAACTTATTCTTTCTGATATTAACATTTCAAAAACTTTAAAAATAACTGGTAATAAAGTGATACCTTTGTAACTATTGGGATCATCTCTTGGTAAATTGTTCCCTTTATATAACGTAGTAATATTTTCTTTCTTCCAATCAGGAGGTATATATTCATGATCTATAACGAGGTTAAATAATCTCGTTAAGTATCTAAATAACTGCCCGTTCCCGTTAATAAGATAAGGGGTGTACTGATTTAGTTCTCGATAGAGTTTAATTCTCTGTTCGACATAATTATTACAGTAAAAAAAGAAATGGAAGGTGTCTTCAACAGGGTAGCCACACATGCAACGTTGGTCATCAACAAGGTTAGCTCGGAATAGATCATTTTCAAAGTGCTAGAACGGTTTCTTAGTTTAGTATGTAAGATGTTATTTTTTCTATCGCCAAAGAAAAAGTAAATGGGTATATTGGGCAGATGTTTGTCTCTAATGGCATTTTTAAAAGGTGAAAAAGAGGAGCTATGTCTAATACGTAAAGCTAGCTGATTCCAAAGTCTAATCGTAGAAGGAAAGTAAGACATGTTAGATAGCTCTAGTCTGTTGTTAGGCAGGTTGTAGTTTTTCTTAGATTATATTGAGCATTTCCAACAAGTGGAGGGAGCAGAGTGTTTAGATAGTCAGGAGTAGTATTATGATGAATTTTATAGAATAATTGCAGCTTCCTAGACGACCTCCGGTGGGCTAGGGATTCCCATCCTGTTTAAGTATATATTGATTGCCTGCTAACATAAGAAGGTAAACCGGTGACAATACGTCCTGCCTCTAATTGTAACTTTTCTAACTTATCTGCATCAGTAAGCGTACAACCATCCCAAACTTCACAGCAATATTCTAAAATAGGAAGTGTAAAAGATCCATATATCTTATCTAATGTATGGCGGTTAAGAGTATATTTCAATTTACGGAGAACATCTAATTGCTTGACTACTTTTTTACAAATATTGTCAATATGATAGCTCCACTTACAGTTAGCATCGATGAGTACTCCTAGATGTTTATGGTTATCAACAAAGTCTATACTGATATCATTAAAACTGATATCAAGCAGGTGATCTAGTTCTGTATTAGATATAAGTAAAGCCTCTGTTTTTGCAGGATTAAATCTAACTAACCATTTATCAGCCCACAATTGAATATTTCTCAGATCATTATTAATTTTGTGTTCTAATGATTGTGGAGATTTATCTTAACGTAGCAACGAAGTATCATCTGCAAAAAGTTTTAATAAGCTTTCTAGATTATCTGTTATATCATTAATATAAGTATGAACAGCAACGGACCTAAGACTGAACGCTGGGGTACTCCTGCATTAGTTGTCTTAACAGAGGATTTATTGTTTCCAAAAAATACTTGTTGAGATCTATTTGTAACATAATCTATTAACCATTCCAATAACTTACCCGATATTCCATAACTAGCTATTTTCACCTGCAGCCCCCATGTGCCACACTCGATCGAATGCCTAAGTATTATCACAAAAGACTAAACAAGTTGGTTGTTTTTTTTCAAGATTGAAGCACACGTTGTTGTATATTTCTATAAGCTGATGTACAGTAGAATTATCTGGCTTAAAACCTGACTGATACTTATATATAAGAGAAGTATCTAAAAGGTAGTTATGTAAATGTTTAGCAACTAATCTTTCAAAAATCTTACCAATAGTACTGAGCAATGCAATAGGTCTATAATTTGAGGGGTCTTGTTTATCACCTTTTTAAAAAAAATTGGCATTACTAGAGCAAGCTTCCATTGTCTGGGGAAAGATCCAGTCTCCAAAGAAGAACGAAAGATCAAAGATAGCGGATAAGCAACTGTAATGGCAGTGTTTTTTTAACATAATATGACTAATTGTATCATTTCCTACAGCTTTACCATTTTATGAAGTTTTAAGTATGTCGATAATATCATTAATATTAAAGGGTATGTCTGAGATAGTCGAGTCTGTTCTGGGTTCTATAACAGGTACGTCAGTGCCGGTATCGTCGATAGTAGAAATATAATCAAAGTAGTCATTAAGTATGTTAGTCTTTATGTCATCATCCATTTCTATATATCCAGTCGCACTCCGTAATGGCGGTATACTAGCAGACATTTGGGAGGATTTTATTAATCTGCGGACAAGTTTCCAAA
>JAULCA010439786.1:0-10779 GCA_032360845.1 Crassadoma gigantea | reverse complement strand
TAGAATTCTCCGCCTTCAGTTTTTAAACCTGGGTGGCTACATCGTCCTTGAGCTGACCAAGCTCCTGGCGCAAGCTAGTATAAAGGCACAAATATTAATTTGCTGGGCTTAAACAGTCCAAATGTCTGTCAAGCTAATTTCTGAAGGTTTGCTTTAACCGTCTTTGCTCGTCTCTGCCAAGTTTAGTTCACTAAAACTCGACCTTACGACTGTATGTGATGACGTGTCTAAGGTGGTCGCCTGAATGACCCAGGACTCCACCTGCACGTGCATCGCCGACTGCGACTTGCGCCACCTAGTGGCACGCATTCCCGTAGGAGAAAACAATTTCGTTCTAATTCGCGGACTCAACCGGAAGAAATTATATATATTAAGACCCCATTTGCTCTTCCATCCGGGTCAATAATTGCGACTAATATAAGTTGACAGAACTTGTTGTTATTGGTGAAAAATAAAAAAACAATAATGCTTTGATCGAAAATTTGTTTGAAGTTTACTTAACGTACATGTATGCATAGCAATTACCTCCTTTTAAATTAAAATTTCCTATAAATGTTGTAATTTGTGCTTTATTATAACATGCTTTATTATATCATGATTTATTATATCATGATTTATTATAACATGCTTTATTATATCATGATTTATTATTACATGCTTTATTATAACATGCTATATTATAACATGCTATATTATAACATGTGTTAGTATAACATGCTTTATTATAACATTCTTTATTATAACATGCTATATGATAACATGCTTTATTATAACATGCTATATTACATTATATTGCATACATTGCATGGTGACTGGTCTCAGTTTCACAAACATTTTAAGGATCCATGTTCCCCTCCAGGCAAAACAAGATAATCTTACTATAGTGTTTCATTCTTTTAGATAGTTAATATGTAAATGTTGTGCTACAAATGATAGGTCAGGGTATTATAACAAATATTTTCAATATGTTGGGTCCATTTCAGGTATGCGCCCAGTTTAAATCCCAAATGGTTGTTTTTTTTTTTACAAATTTATGTTCTCGTCGTATCAATAGTTCAATTAAAATCCGGATTCAGTGTTAAATACCAATAACGTCTGAGTGTTTGCTTGGTTAACATTTTGCTCTCAATATTCAAAGCTAAATTGTCAGTATATGTAATAAACGTTTCATCTGCAAACAGTTTCGAGAGGATCACCAAATTATCAGTTATATTAAAAAATACATAACATAAATGACATAGGCAAAAGAACAGAACCCTGGGGTACTCCAGCTTTTGTTGTTCTAGTATCTGATGATACAAGTACCTATTCGAAGAATGATTTTAGCCCTGTACGCAACTTATCACTTACTCCATAACTTTCTTGTTTGTTAATTAATCAACTATGTTTGACATGGTCTGATGACTTGGAAATATCACGATGTGACTTTTAATCAATTGGTGCAACGTTGAATGACCGGGTAGAAAACCAGACTGACATTTATAAAACAATATGTTTTCGATTAAATAGATATGAAGATATTTTATTAACTTCTCAATATACATGTAGACTGCATGTGTCAAAGAGATACGGGGACGAATTTCGAAAATCATCGGGAATGAACAGAGAATTTCGAGCCCGGGACCTTTCGAACTCTAGACGAACGCTCAACCAATAGCGCTATCTGGTCGCTGACGATCGACCCAGTCTAGTTCCGCTACATATCAAAGTTTGAATTGTCTTTGACTATTGATTTATCTGTAGATATCTGAACTCACCATAGCTAGATATTTTTATATGTTTACTGTAGCAGATGATCCCTACTTTTAATTGCATTATAAACGGTCATTAAATGCATTGATAGTTTGACAACTTTCGATTTTTTGGAAAAAAATCTTTCCTTTTTTACTTTTTGAGAATTAAAGATTTATACAGAAAACGAACTAAGTGTTGATTTGGATTTTAATGGATGAAGTTTTGTGACAAGGTTTAGGTTTACACCTCCCAAAAAGAAAATTGAAATCATAGGAGCGGAACCATTGGAATCATTGTTAGCGTATCAAACATTTCCGTAACACAGCATGCTTCTTCTGGTGTATTTATTTATGAAAATGTAACAAATTAAGAACATGACACAACTGCCGCTGCTGTTTGACAAGAATTCGCGCTATGTCAAGATACCAATCCGGTGTAAGGGAAATAACTCTTACGTTGGTAAAGTCGCATTGAAAAATTCAATTAAGATATATTCCAAAAATATTTGTGAGATTATGTGATGAATTGTATATCCATTGAGGTAAACAAAGTCACTACATGTATTAATAATTATTATTAGTAATTAATATTAATAAAAAATAAATACAAATAAAAGGAGTACAATGTCTCTTTTCACCTGATTGTTGGTCTGTTTTCACACAGGAATAAAACACCGCCAAGCAAAGTTGAGGAAAAAACGGGGTTATAGTCAAATAAACTACTTACATTATATATAAAATAGTAAATTAAGTAGAGGTATATTGAAAAATTAGTCTCTCAGACACAGACATAGCTTTCACCTGTAAAAGAGAGTAAAATGCTCATGTCACATCATTGGAGGATGCTAATTAATGAAAATTACAACAATTCGTCACAAAAAAGGGTGAAAAGTTAAGGCATCATTTGGAGATTTAGAATGGTTTTGGAAATTCCAAAGCTAACATCACATGACCTGAATTTGAATTAGTAGAAAACAGAACACATATCTGAAGTATTATACATGTAGTAGATATTGATGCTCAACGTGTTATTGAATCAATTAAACTTAAAGTGGTGAACGGCTTTAATGTCACACTGACATAATTCTAGTTTTTAGTTTGCTTAATGTTTTCGATAATATCATAACATCACTTTTGAATGGTTTTGCACCTGGTATATTAACACTATCAGTTAAAGGGAGATAAGTTTATTTGGGAATTACCCAACACGTCATGGTAATTAAACATATAGAGGTAACTTTCCGTAATGCTAAAATACTGCGCCGTAAAAGTGCATTTATAGTCCATTTAATTACACTATAGGCAGATTAAATGTCAATCAACGTTGTTTTTAGTTGAGAATGCGCGATATTCTTACTAAACGCTTAGGTAGACACCATATACAAAATGTTATTGCAAACTGTCAGCCAATGCAAGTTACAACACTCGATGACAATCTCCAAATATTGTAAACAAGGCCGGTGAATGTACTCTGAATAATTGTGTAATCGTTTATCTAGACCTGTATACACTTCCTGGTTGGTAAACATGTATTTAGACAAGGCGTTTGCCGTTGTACACGACCAGATATGGGATTTAACCGCTATCTTCTGGCTATCTGGTCAGTTATAACAATATCGACGGTGGTCAATGCATCAGGTGAGAGTAATGATTAAATACTTGTACTCATGACAACATTGAACTATCACCTTAGTCTACATAGGAAATGCCTTAATTCCATTGAAACAGAAAGGCGTTACCTTATAACCATTACGGTGATTGTACTTTGGAGCAACAGACATAATTTTAAATGATTTTCATATAATTGATGTTAACCTCGGATGTGAAATTGTCAATGCTACAGTATTTGGATATCACAAGTTGTTGCGTAATAAGTAAATGGTTCAGTGTAACCACCCATATTGACTATTATAAGTAACGCGGGGTGTCTGTTAGGTGTTTTATATCCATAGCACTCACCGACTACAAAATGGTATGTTATTTCTTATATTAAGTGATTTGTGCATTTGTATGGGATATTCCTGCGCGCTAGAAATATTTTACTGCATAGAATATGTCTTTATTTTGAAATGCTTGTATAAATTATACAGTTTGTTACTTCGCTGTCACCAAAATACAATCACATGATTGCACGACATTTATAGAGTTATCAGAATACATCTTACATACAGACACAACTATAAAACAATGACCACGACGTGTATGTGTGATCCGGACGGTTAGGTTACAGGTATGTCTCTTACAATTGATATCAGGGTGTATATATTGTGCATACGTATACAATGAAGGTACGGTTATGTTTTACAATCAAACATACGATTAATCTATCTGACATAGCTTGTAGATCAAAATTTACCATTATCCTCTTTTTAATATGTTTGTTCTTGTAAATGCAGTTTACTTTCTTATTTAAAATCTTTATAACTTCGGATTATTTTTTCGTGGTGTAAACAGCATTTTTATGAATGATTTTCTAGTGGTAACTGAAATTTGCTAATTGATGAATTCGTGTTTGTAATGATCAGCCCGATATTCACTGACTTCGAGATATGACATGATTTTGATACCGAGATAAGTTACAGATTATTGTTGTTTGTGAATCTCTATTAAAATGTATAGTTTACAAATTTGATGATCTGATGTTTACTTTCGTTCAATTGTTGAATGGTCACGTGCGTTATAATCGAACGCATCTAATTTCCAACCGTCCTGCGGACTGTGATGAACAATGCAGACCAGAATATTCGTAAGATTTGAAGATATTAAAGATGAAGCTGTTGTCGCATTGTATTCGAAACCGCAATGGATCCACACGATGAACAGTTCCAATCAGCCCTAGTTCGTATGGTGGGTCTAACGTCTTGGGAAAAATGGTTTGACTGTCGACTGATTAAGTGTGAGAAAACTGTATAATGCTCAATCTACTGTATATGACTTAACCTCATTTGAATACCAGCGTACAAGATTGAATTAAATTGATCTCGTGACAATAATGTCAAGAGAAAAAAATCCATGAGCTCGAGTTTTCATGACCGTATTTCACATATTTTAGACATTGAAATAGGGGATAAGTTAAACCGAAAATAAAAGTAAACCTGTTTATTCATTTATAAAATGATGCAGTAATTTAAAACATGTTGAATTGTTTCAATCAATACTTAATACAATTTACGACAAATTACATCGAAGTGCCAACCAAATCGTGTTTGATAGAAATATATACATAAAGACTCTTAGAAATTACAGGAAGAATAATTCTACGAGTGTCTCTTACTTCGTCGATGACACCTGTAATTTTTATACAGGTAAAATCTAAAGTATGTCATATCTTCAAAGCGAGACCTGTTGCGGTGAAAGTGGAATAATCATGACACTAATGAAACAAACATGTCGATCTCGTAACCCTGTATGCTTTAAAATTGCAGGCACTTTTTACCAAAGCCAAGAATAGATAGCCATTGTATGCGTTCAAATATATTTTGTTTTGTTTTTTCATGTGGAGTAAATTGTTTATTGTGTTTTATTAACAGTTTACCTTAGCTTTGATAATATTTCAGAATATATAGCGATAAAGTCCCATAGATGGGCGAAAGCGCTAGCCGATTCTTAGTACCTCCCTAGCGCTTTCACCTCTTTTTAAGTTTAACAGTGGAGCTGATAAATTTCATTATACTTTGGTCCCCTGATGAACCTCTAAAGAGGTGAAAGTGCTAGGGAGGTACTAAGACACTCTTGCCATTTGTTTATTTTATATTAACCATCACAAGGACATTGTTTTTTTTCTGGTTATATATATATTTACAGTTCAAAAGCATGTAATCATTTAATCCTCAAATGTTATTCGACTTAATTCTTTCAGTAAACATCGCCCTTGGTAAAGCCACAAATCAAAGTTCTACTTACTATAGCTGGGACAGCTCTAAAGCCGTAGACGGATGTGTCCTCACATATGTTAGCTCCGACTGCTGTATATTCACGGGTTTAGACCAGACTGAGGCCTGGTGGCAGGTAGATCTACAGACACAGTCCATCATAGACACCGTCTATATCATAAATAGAGGTAAGATTCTCTGGATAGCAGCTTGTTAAGGAATTGTGTTCCTCAAGTATGTGCAATTGCCTTTTTATTTTTTTTTTTATTTCGTTTCATCTTATTTCCTTAAGTAAACACTATAATTACACAGCAGGCTAGGCCTATAAAAGTAATCTTGTAAGGTGATATGAGAAAGAAAAAGATGAAACGATTAATAAAAAATATTGATGCAAAATATATATCATAAGTAGCATAAATCTTTAGTTTATATAGCAAACGGGAGATAGATTCATATATCTTTGTATACATATATATATTAACTACAAATTAATTTATATTATTAGTTATCTCTGGGTAAGGGGGTCTATAAAAGCCAAAGGGGACTTTGAGCCCGTAGACCCCTCCTAACCCAGAGATAACGAATTTGTCACCCTGACAATCTTTTAATCCCTTTTTTTTTCTGCAAAGTTATAAATCACTTTGAGTTGCACTTGACTTCTACCGTCCGTCGCGAAATCGGGACACATTTTAGTGAAATAATAATATATTCCATACCATAGTACCGATCCAAGTAATTTTTCATCACTTTTCCTTAATAGATATAATCATATTTTCATTTTGATAAAAGATGATATTCAGACGCGTGGTTCTATAAATAAACACGGAAATATAGTCTTAGTTACGCAATCGCGAAACAGGTGCAGCTGCGCCCAAATCGGGACACCCCTACCAGTTTTGGCTTATATTAATTTTGGAGATAAGAAAGTATTAAGCAGAACTTGCCATGCTTTTGGATGATTTAATAGTCCATGGTCGTTCTGAATGAGTTTATTTTCCAAGCAACCATAAGATGTGAAATAGTAGGATTGTGAAAAGTCGCATACCACAAGTGAAAATCAATAACGTCGCATGGCGCATCACTTTATAACGTTACATTTTGTCATTATTTACAAACTAAAACTGTGATTGTAACGATATATGGCAGTAAATAACGGTCATATACTGTTTTACTCGTATTTTAGCATCTTTAAATCAGTAGTATCAATTTGAAAATACTGTTTTGCACAGCATGCAAATTTCTTGTATTCTTTTCCTTCAAGTGTCCCGATTTGGGTACTGTGGCAGTACCAAACTAGCCCTTACCGGTTTACTGGACATTGTTCCGGCAAAAATTCTGACAATACATAACCATATTTGTCATAAGTACCCTAGTGGCCCTCTCATTGCCTCTTCCGTTGAATTTGGTTTCAATTTAGTAGGCTTTTTAATCATGTGAATGATTGGCACAACGTGATCTCTAGTGTGAGTCAGACGCCATATTTGTTGACATGAAGAGGGATTCTAGTATGGTATGCGTCATTTTCCCTCACACGTGCTTTTATAGACCCCGGCAGAGCGGGGAATAAAGAAAGAAAGACCGGCAAGATATCCAATCAGAAAGAGTGTACATATTAGAAAGATGACAATTTGAGCTATACGACCGATCCTTTAATTAGAAGTCAGTTGCTGACTTACCCGCAGAAGTACTCTGCTATTCCCGAAATCTGAACTATTTTCCTCAATATTTAAAGGCTATATAACACTATATATACATATTTTTATATATATAGTATGTAATATTTTTTATACATACAATTACAGCATATAAACACTCAACCGACGTGACATGACATTCAATTAAAACTATTATTTGAAACTAGGTGAAACGAGTTCTATCAACAAATTTACAATATTTTCAAACAAAGTGCATGTTTTCATCAAACATATCAGTGGTACTGGTTAAAAAGTGCAGTGACTCTTCTAAAATCCAGTTTAATGTATTCAATACACACGCAGTTAAACATTTAGCTCACTTGATCGTTCAGAACTGCTGATAATTGTTCGACTAATAACGTCTATTTCATTTTTGTCAAGAGTACACAACGTTGTACAGGAAAGGGGTTGTCAACTGAGGTTTAGGGTGTATAAATGGTTCCCAGCGTTATAATGAAAGAAGTATGCTCCTAGGGTGCAAGAGGGTGCGTTTCGCCCATGTTCTTTGTTTAAAATCCAACTCCTCCCTCCTCAATGGCTCGTATTAAGACTTATTAATTGTATCTTAGGTTAATGAAGGTGATAGTACTCATTGATGCTTAGAGGCAGAGTCACAAAAATATTTGTATTATTACTCTTCATGAGAATAATTACCCTTCTCCAATGTCCCATTGATTCAATTGTAAACAGGTTATACCAATCAAACATGCATTAATGGATGCAAATAGTGTTATCATTGATATTTCATAATCAGTTTCATTTATATGAACATTACTTTGAGGGCTATCATCCTCTGGTTGAATACTCGTTTATTTTAAATTTACATTTTAGTTGTGCGTTTCCTTTATAAATCTACCAATAAACGATGTTGTTGTTAACTAAATATGACAGCAAGAACTACTTCGGGTGAAAGATTACCCCAGGACTAAAGAAGAAATCAAAACTCATATTGCAGAATTTTGAACAAGACTGAATTTATTCAGGATTTGATAAGTGCAAACGTTTATTAGGTTGTATTAATAACTTCAGATTTTTTCCAAAATTGTAAAACTTTTTCTTTCATAGCATTTACCTTTTTTCAATATAGTCTGGCACATTATGAATATGGGAGTTCACAGAGCTATTGAATAAATGATGATAAACGGTTAAAATATTCTTTGTGGAACTAGCATTATGTGGACTGCGAAGCAAAGGTGACAGAGGTATCACAGTATCGGCAACGTCGTCTTCACCGTCCACACATATTGTTTCCAAGCGTTTACTCTAGAAGGAATATTTCCATTTCCATGTGCTGGCGTACTCGAGGAAATTTGTAGCATTCTGCTAAACTCATCACCTATGAATGGTAGTTGTCTGTCTCATAGTAATCGTTTAAGATATCATTTTATCTATGAATTTAAATACAAATACCAAATTTGTTGGATACTTTTCATTTGATTATGGAAGAGTAACTGTACGTTGTATAACCACCAACTATTTTTTATCTCTTAAAATTTAAAACCTTTTTAGACTATTTTACGGTCGCTGCTCTAAGACGGAAATACGGTTGATATTATATCATTTTTAGATGAGGGTACACTACAAAGACTGGCCGGTTTCAAGATATACCTGTCTAATACGTCAGACTGGACATCAGGAACCAGGTGTCACAAGGACACTACAGCTGACTTGGCGTCCATGTCCGCGACACTGTACGTCCAATGTCCAGGTGTTGCCCGGTATCTGACCATCTACAACGACCGTCGAGTAAAAGCACAAACGTGGTACTCTAATGATGCTATACTGGAACTGTGTGAGGTACAAGTTTATGGTAAGTTTACTTAAAGATTGTACGTCTGTCAGATTACAGTTACAGCCTATATGAATGCAATTTGAGTGACAGATAAATAGAAGGACATCCGTTATGAATCGTTATATTTACATTTCCTCATAAGACCTGTCTTTTATTAATAAGTCGGATGAGCTGAACTTCAATTTCCTGCTGCTGCAAACCCTCGCGCTGGTCCAATTCTCGGAACAGCCACAGACGGTAATTATCCATTTTGAAACTTTCCAAACAACGATCATTAAAATTATATTCAGACGTCAGCTGTTAAATGCAGTTAACTGCTGTAATCATATGTTCAGAATATTCTGATACAAAAAGTAAGAACTTACCTTCCTATTCTTGATGTCTTCATTGTCTGCATAACTCGTCAAAATGCGACTCGTATGAACTAAACGACAACAACGCGATGGCGGCTATCGTACAAATTGATGACCATTGTTGTAACGGTGGAAGTGGTTGTTAAAGCTGACGTCGACATTGGCACATGTACCCTACGTTTGTTTTGTTAATTATTTTTTTTAATAAAAATGTAAGTCATATTACCATTGATGTTTGTATGAGGAAGTTGTTTGTAAATGCTTCTGTTGCCGGTTATACTTTACATACAATTCATACCGACGAATCTGATTTGTTTAACATTATCAGTGAATCTGTATTTAACTAATGAAATAAAAACATCATAAAATACTGTTTTAGTCGAGTACATTCATATTTAATCTAAACACAACCTGTTAATAGTAGGTCACATTGCAAAAGACAATAATAAACGAGCCATATACTGATTTAAACTCAGAGTTGACCATGAAAACTATTACAACATATATATGCAGAATAACGATAATCAGGCACGCGTCTACGATGTACACTCTATTAGTGCTTTGCAAGCCAATGTCATTGCTAGCTTATTGTTTTTATAACGTCACACTTAATCTAAAACTGAACAACAAACAGCAGTTTCCTCCGATTTTGTTATGTTGTTGAAATATATTTTTTCTGTTCCACTAGTGCGCATTCCATTTGATTTTATACTTATGTCCTTAACAAATCCAAAGTAATAAATCTGCCCCTGATAAGACGACAAAATGCTCAGTTTTCATAAATGAACAACATATTTCTGTTTCAGGTTGTCAAGTTGGAAAGTACGGGGATGGGAATTGCTATAACAACTGCTCAAACTGCCTCGGTAACATATGTAACCCAACATCTGGGACATGTGGTACGTATCTATACTCGAGAAATGTATTATTGGTTGTTTCATACAGTTTCAATAAATGTAGTTTTTCATGCGCCTTAAATTTACATTTACATTGCAAGTTCCTTTATAATCATAACCATAAGAATTTGCGTTCATAGGGCTATAAACGCAATTGGATAGCGTCATTTGAAGTTTTACTTTCGCCTCGATTAACATAAGACAACCGTTAGAAGCAAAATATTTTGTTGACGTTAGGGTGTTCCAGGAATTTCGTTTGTAGTGGCGACACAGACATTTAAATATCGAACATATAGGGGAATAACTTTGTTTAGATATATTATAACTAAAAATCTAGAACGTTAACATAAGGATTGAACGGCATTTTTTAATGTCACTGCCGGTATGAACGCAAACAGGTTACATACATATTTACCATAAAGCCCGAGGGTAACGATCA